>VSMD01116543.1:0-61207 GCA_008750895.1 Mirza zaza | reverse complement strand
CCCTTTCTGCACAAAGACCATGCCCACAGGAATCAATTCTTTGTGTAGATATTCATTAATTAAGGCAAAAAAATGTGTTTTCCTCCCATTGGAACCCACTACTACATGGATTTCTCTATCTCCAATGAATTTTATGGTAGTTTAAAATTTATTTCGCAATTAGGGAAATGCCTCTTCTCTTCTTAGTCCCCAAATGAATGTTCATCTATGCTAGTTGGAGTCAAAAAGAAATTCTAAGCTTTCCATCAACCACATGTCTAACACTTCTATTTCTTGGACTAAAAGCTTTCCATTTCAGAAAAATGAGTTTTTGAGAATTGCCCAAACTCACCTCAGTGTTTGCAAAGACCAGACTAGTATTCATGACTGAGAATCCTGAGCATAAAGAATTCTACAGCAATCTGGTTGTGACATTACATGGCATTTCTGTGCCCTTTGAGGATTCTCTAGACTAGAATGTCTATACCTGATTGGGTCTCCACATTTGGATGTCTCAAAGGGCTCTGGTTAGAAGAAAAATATCTCTTGAGATTTTAAAGACTTTTTTTTTTTAAAGGCGCATGTAGTTTCATTCTATGATTTTCACACTGTTTTACCCCAGACAATTCCTTTCCTGCTTCAAATGGAGTCTTAAGAGGAACTCTAGCACATAAAAGAGATAAATCAATGGCGGTTCTCATTAAAAGGGTGGGGTTAGGGGAAAGCACAATAACTCAACTTCCTTGTTCCTTAGAAGCCAATTTCTCTCCAGAATTCAATTAGTCAATTGTTGGTCTAGTCATCCAAACATGTGGACTTTCTTTTTTCTTTTTATCTCAAATCCTTTTTTCCCCAAAGTATTACAGGGTACAGATATTTGTGGTTACATGAATTACTTTTATAGTGCTTGAGTCATGGCTAGAAGTGTGCCCATAACCCAGATTGTGTTTATTGTACTGCTTAGATAGGATTTTGCCTGTCCCCTCCTCCCCCCTTCTTCCTGGTTGATGTCTGTTGAGATTTACTTCCCTCTATGCACATGTGTGCTCATTGGTTAGTTCCAATTTAATAGTGAGTACCTGTGGTGATTTATTTTTTCATTACGTAGATACTTCACTTAGAATAATGGTCTCTAGTCATCCATATTGTTGCAAAAAGCATTACATCATCCATCTTCATGCCTGAGTAATATTCCATGGTATACATATAGTACATTTTCTTAATCCACTCATGAATTGATGGGCATTTAGATTTATTTCTACATCTTTGCAATTGTGAATTGTGCTTTGATAAACATTCAAGTGCAAGTGTCTTTTTGATAAAGTGATTTCTTTTGTTTTGAGTAAATACCTAGTAGTGGGAATGCTGGAGCAAATGGTAGGTCTACTTTTGTTCATTGAGGTATCTCCATACTGTTTTCCATGGAGTTTATCTAATTTGTGGTTCTACCAACAGTGGATAAGCGTTTCTTTCTTTCTGCATCCACACCAGCATCATTCGTTTTTGGATTTTAGTACAGGCCATTCTGACTGGGGTAAGGTGATAGCTCATTGTGGTTTTAACTTGCATTTCCCTGAAGATTAGTGATGTTGAGCACTTTTTCATATGTTTTTTGGCCACTTGTCTATCTTCTTTTGCAAATTTCTGTTCATGTCTTTTGCCAATTTTTAATGAGGTTGTTTGATTATTTTCTTGCTAATTTGCTTGTGCTCTTTGTGGATTCTTTTTTTGTTCTATATATATTTAGTTGGGAAACTAATTTCTTTCTATTTTATAGTAGAGACGGGGTCTCGCTCTTGCTCAGGCGGGTTTCGCACTCCTGACCTCGCGAGCAATCCTCCTGCCTCGGCCTCCCAGAGTGCTATGACTACAGGCGTGAGGCACCACGCCCGGCCTTCTTTGTAGATTCTTATTAGTCCTTTATCAGATGTATAGTTGGAGATATTTTTCCCATTTTGTGGATTGTCTATTCTGTTAATTATTTCCTTGTCTGTGCAGAAGGTTTTTTATTTTGTAATTTAATCAAGTCCCATTCATTTATTTTTGTTGTTTCTGTGATTGCTTTGGGATTCTTCTTCATAAAGTCTTTTGCCTAAGCTGATATCTAGAAGAGTTTTTCCAACACTTTCTTCTAGAATTCCTATGGTTTCACGCTATACTTTTAAGTACTTTCTTTATCTTGAATTAATTTTTGTAAGAAGTGAGGGATATGAATCCTGTTCAATTCTTCTCCATGTGGCTATCTAATTTCCCTAGCACCATTTATTGAATAGGGATTCTTTTTCCTGGTGTATATTGTTGTCTGCTTTGTTGAAAATCAGTTGGCTGTGTGTGAATGGTTTTATATGTGAGTTTTCCGTTCTGTTCCGTTGGTCTATGTGTCTGCTTTTGTGCCAACACAATGCTGTTTTCATTAGTATCGCCTTGTAGCATAGTTTGAAGTCTGGTAACCTGATGCTTCCTGATTTGTTCCTTTTGCTTAAGATTTCTTTGGCTATTCAGGAGCTTTCCTGGTTCCACACAAAGCATAGGATTAGTTTTGCTAGATATGTGAAATACGACATTGGTATTTTGATGAAGATTGTGTTAAATCTCTAAAGCACTTTGGGTAGTCTTGGCATTTTAACAATGTTGATTCTACGGATCCATGTGATGATATGTTTTTCCACATGTTTGTATCACCTGCAGTTTCTTTCCTTAGTGTTTTGTAGTTTTCTTTGTAGAGATCTTTTACCTACTTGGTTAAATATATTTATAGGTATTTTATTTTCTTGGTAGCAATTGTGAATGGTTTTGAGTTTTTGATTTCTCGCTCAGCTTGACCGTTACTGGTATATATGAATGCTACTGATTTGTGTACTTTGATTATGCAACCTGGTACTTTGCTGAATTTATGTATCAATTGCAGGAGTCTTTGGTGGAATCTTTGGGGTTTCCTAGGCAAAAGTTCACGTCATCTGCAAAAAGCAATAGTTAGACCTCTTTCCCAATTTGGATACCCTTAATTTCTTTTCCTTGCTTTATGACTTTGGCTGGGACTTCCAACATTTACCATCTATTTAAGCAAGGATAAAAAAATAAAGTAGTATCAAAGCTAAATATCTTCTGTTAGGTGCGAGTTCTGACCAAGAGTTATGATCACCTTAGGAATTTTTTTTTCATTTATATTGATCATAATATCAATCTCCCCAACCTACAACTCATATATATGTATACATACACACATATATGTATAACATTATATATTAATATATATAAAGTTGTATAAAAAAATAGAAAGTGGGAGAGAGACACACACAGAGATTGAGAGACATGCAAGTAGATATGCAAGTAGAAAAAAGCCAATGCTTATAATAAATGGTGTTGGGTCCACTGGATATCCATATGAGTAAAATAAATCTTCATTCTTGAATCCTAGCATATATAACAATTAAAATATAGTGCATTGTAGCTTTCCATTAGAATGATATCACAATATTTTAGGAGATAACATATGCTGATATATTCAAGACATTATCACTATAAAACTTTCCTTAGAAATTATATAAAAGCTAAGAATTTCTTTGTTATTTTCCCTCGTTTTTACATTAACAAATTGATATATGTAGAAAACGACTTATGAAATTGAAGATATACATTTAATTTTCCTACCAATTCTCCTTGCTCTGTCCCACAGAAAATTACTTAAGTTTATCAGTAATATTTACATGCATATTCATAACAGCAGGATTTTATATTAAAAAATTAACAATAAAAATAGACTATAATAAAATCAGTAAATTTTGTTAATTACGGCAGCATTTTAAGATAACATGCAGCATTTTAAGATAACAAAAATAGAAGCCACTGATTGTAGGAAAATATATGCCAACATAAGTAACTAATAAAGGAGTCTTATCCACAATATATACCACAATATATAAATTGTATACATAACAAAAAAAGAAGAAACTGCATTAAAGAAATGGGCAAAAGTCTTGATCTGGCACTCAAAGAAAAAAATTAAAATGGCCAGAACTTATGAAAGCGTGTTTCATCTTCTGTCATCAGGTCAATGGAAATTAAAAGCATGGAATTTGCAACACTGACAATATCAAGTGTCAGGAAGGATATGAAGTAACAGGAATTCTGATACACTTAGTGAGAGTTTAAATTGGCGTGATCATCCTGCAGTACCCTCGATACTATATTCCAAAAGTTATCACTCTGTGATCCGGGCCTTCCACTTTTGGGTATGAAACTAAGGAAATGTAAATGTGTGCTCCCAAAAACATATGCAAGAATGTTCATAGTAACATTATTTGTAAGACATCACCAAAATGTCCCTCGGGAGTATAATGAATAAATAAGTTGTATTATATCTATAAATTGGAGAATTTTTGAGGAATAAATGTGATCAAACTAATGTTTTATATGACAACATAGATCATTTTACGTATAACCATTGTCCTTTTCAAAGTTCAGTACAAACCAACCCACTCTTCTGAAATTTGGTGTTGCACCATAAGAATCTGCATTTCCTCTCCTTTCCTCTTTTCTTCTTTCTCTCTCATTCTCATCCCTTCACCCTCCTTTCTTCCCCTCTTCTCTCACTCCTCTTTACTGTTCCTTTTTTTTTCTTACATTTAACTTGC
Source organism: Mirza zaza (assembly GCA_008750895.1). Taxonomy (NCBI): domain Eukaryota; kingdom Metazoa; phylum Chordata; class Mammalia; order Primates; family Cheirogaleidae; genus Mirza; species Mirza zaza. The sequence continues at coordinate 56,594 of VSMD01116543.1, read as the reverse complement.
TATTTCTACGTGAACTGCATTTTCTTGTTCTCATTATTATAGTTCAAATGTTTTTAGACTTTCTACGGGATTGAATCTTTTGAAATGCTGCTTCTTTGTATGTGGTATTTTTTTTAAGCTTTCACACATGCATCAGTATTAAATTTTGATTTATTATTTTCTTGGCTTTAATATCATTTATGCTTCAGTCATTCTGAGTTCTGCTTTATTAACGCCAAGGGTATTTATGTTGCCTCTTTATTTGCGATCCTTTATCTTCGTTAAACGTATATACCCTGATGTATTTATGTTTCTCTTTTAATACTTACTTTCTATCTTATTGTTTATTATATTTGCAGTTCCCCCCAGTATACTGAAGGTGGGCTTGTATGTTTGTGTAAGTGTGGATTATAAGAGAGATGCATCAAATGCCAGGGTGTTTGTTGAGTATTTTTACTACAGACCGAAAATAATAGATTATGTAGAGAAAGACAATAGCCAGAACATTTTTTTTATATGTTTCCATCTTTTTGGATGTGTTGCTTTGATGTTTCCTCAAATTATCACATTAATACATTTTTTCTTTGCTGTTAGGCTGACAGGCTTAAATACTTTAGTTCCCATAAAGACTGAGCAGTGATTCCAGATTCTAGGCTTCATACTTTGTTCAACTCTTACACATAAACATAGACATAAACAACATTGAAGTCATATGATCAACTAGAGTTCTCAGTATAGGCTACAAGTTCTCACCTCCTATGTGTCTCCATAATTTCCCTTGTTATTTCTAGAATCGAATTTAGTTTTGCCTTTAGTTTTACTCTTTATAATTTCAGAAATTTATTTAATCCAGTATTTCTACGTGTTTGGAATGCTGGGCAAGTATATATTCCTTTTTATTTTCAAACTTCCACCCTGACTGAGACCCCCAAAATACCAACTTAACATGATCTAACACCACCCTAAATTATTCTAGCATTTTTATTATGACATAATTTCAGGAAACGCCATATACTATCTCATAGCATCAAAAATTTCTAGCAGGTGAATAGTATACGCTTCCAATTACTTTCAATGATGTATTTAAGTATTTACAAATACGCATATCTCAACTACCAGAAGTGGTATAATGTTTGCATTGACACTACAATTCACAGAACTAAACGGAGTCTTAATTCAGCCAGATTTATTTAGTGTTATAGAAGGGTGCAGGTTATGAACATCAGTATTCAGTATCTTCAGGCTTGTTAGGACCTCTGCAGTGACCCAAACACAGCTTCTTAGCTGTTCCACATTTTGCTTCATGGAACATGGTTGCAAGGGACAAGGCCAGCGATTCTGCAGGACTTTATTTGAACTATCATTATCTCTTTGGAGTCAAATTACAGAATAATATTTTCAGCTGTGTTGGTTGAGCTTGAAGAAAATACTTTGGCATTCATTGCCCTAAGTTACTTAACCTCCGTTTTAAAAATGTATGTCTATTCAAATAAATTGATATGTAATTTTCCTCTTTGTTAATAGTTCAAGAAGTGTTTGTATTCAATATGAAACATTACAAGATTTTGAAGATATTCTGGGTATAAATCGAGTTGATTCTAGATTCAAGAGATAAAAAGCAGCACGTATTTGGGAAAAGATTATTCTCCACAGTCACTATTAAATTGTTCTAATGTATCTCATGCAGTAACAATAATTGGGATCTCTAGCATATCTTGGTGTCTCACTAGTGCATAAGAGTAGGAAAGATGCAATGTGAAGACTTCGACTGAAGGCTAGAATATTGGCATATGCTAGTACATACCCACAGCACCACAGACGCCAAACCAGGACACAGAAACTCTGGTTCTAATAAAAGGCTTGCAGTGGTGCACAGCTTCACATGGTGAACTGTACTCCCTTCTCCGTTCTCTCTTCACTTTTCCTACATCTTACCCCTTCTTTTACATGTCCATTACCCCTGTCATATCTTGCTCCACTTTTTCTGGTAGCCCATGGTACTGAGCTGTTTTCATTATTCTGTATTCCAAACACAAACCTCGCCTACACCTGTCCAGAGCGGGTAGCGACTGGTAAATTCTGTGAAACCAGCCAACCCCAAATGTTTTAGGTTTTGCTGGTGAATCTCTTCCATTTCCCACCATTACCTTTGAACAATTTCTAAGACTTATTCTGTTTCTCCTTCAAAATTCTCTTAGAATTACCCTAGAGGAATTGTTTTTTCTAGGTTTTCGTGGCTCTATTATTTTGCTTGTCTACCTATCTTTCATTTAGATCATATTGGTATAAATATGTCAATATTATTATCTTTGACAATAGGAAGTTAAAATAACTTATTTAGACATGAGATAGTTTTCATAACTGAAAGAAGCTGTGCAAAATTATGCAGTGAAAAGAATTGTGGGAATGAATGAGGTCACTAATGCAACCTTTATAGGTCTTTGGACACAGACCCTCAGGCTTTTTTTAACGACTTTTCTTCAAGAACAGGTCTTCATAAGATGAGGAAATACATACTTTTTTTTTTTTCTATTGTACATCCATCTGAGATTTGATCAATGTGAAAAACACATTATAAATCTATGTAATATAATTGTTCCAAAGACCCTTGAAATTCCATTGATGTGGAATGCTTTTTAAAAGAAAACTCCTAAAATTCAGCAGACTTGTTTCTTACTTATATAATTAATTTCTATCATTGCCAAGGAATTCAATTTATATTAGAGCAGATAGTCAATGAATATTACTTTCTGACATGAGACCAATATGTTTTAATCTTGCACTTGAGTCTTCATTAAAATAGTCTTTGTCTTTTCTTGCTTTTGAATATTAAGTAATGAAACTATTTCATACCTGGGGCACCTTTCCATTAAAAAGTAACTTGACCACTCCTTCCTGAATCTTCTTGGTCTTGACTCCATAAACAATGGGATTCAGAGTGGGAGGAAACAACAGATAGAGATTGCCAATAATGACGTGGACATGGTGGGGAATGTTATCGTCCCCAAAGCGGTGAGTAAAAATGATGAATAATGCTGGAACATATGCGATAACAATAGCACATATGTGGGAAGTACAGGTGCTGAAGGCTTTGTGACGAGCATCTGATGATGACAAACTCACCACAGCCCGCAAGATCATAGAGTAAGAAACAGCAATACAAGACATATCAAAAACCCCAATCAGGAGAGCAACCGTTAGACCATAAATAGCATTGACTTTGAAATTGCCACAGGATGCCTTGGCCACAGACATGTGGTCACAGTAGGTGTGGGAGATCAAGTTTCCCCGGCAATAGGGCAGGCGCTTGGTAATGATAGGGACTGGGATGAGGAACATCACACTCCTCAAGAAGGTGGCAAGACCAGCCTTGGCGATCACAGGGTTGGTGAGGATGGTGGCATAGCGCAGGGGGTAGCAGATGGCCACGTAGCGGTCCAGGGCCATGAGCATGAGCACCCCAGACTCCATCGAAGTCAACGTATGGACAAAAAACATCTGGGCCAGGCAGGCATTAAAGTCAATCTCCTTGAGGTTGAACCAGAATAGGCACAGCATATTGGGTACAAAGGTGGTGCACAAGGTGACGTCAGTGAGGGAGAGCAAGGCCAAGAAGTAGTACATGGGGCGGTGCAGTGCCTCCTCATGGCTGATGAGTTAGATTAGGCCACAGTTTCCCAGGACAGCAACGATGTACATGAAGCAGAATGGCAGGGAGATCCAGATGTGTATGGCTTCCAGTCCAGGAACACCATTCAAGATAAGGAATCCTGGGCTCAGACTGGAGCTGTTGGCCCCGGACATAATGGCTGACAGGAGGAGGGCATTTTATACTCTTTAACAGCAATTGCTATCTTCCTGGGAAAAGGAAAGGTAGAGTTAAAGACCAGATAAAAGGGACTGGTTTGCATGATATAACCCACAAATGCCATGAACCTTATTTTGATAACCAGGAATTTTATTCCAAGTCTAGCAAGAGAGACTTTGAACTATGGTTTCTAAAAGTCATTAAGCAGTGCAGTTTTATAGAGCTCAATGTCCCAGTTCAAACTTTGTCCAAGTAACTGTCCTCAATTTCCACACTTCTCCCCAGCACCCTTCTTACATTCTACCATATTTCAATAACAAATTGTAAGCTAGGCTACAACTGTCTTCTTTCTTTGCATAAACTATTTCTATTCGCTCCTCAGATTCTTCCCATACTAATTGTACCTGAGTCTAGCACTAAAATCACATGGGTATATTTACAGGATCGCCCTATCTGACCAGTCCTTTTCTGCAATTTAACTTTCCAGTTTTAATAGTTACTCAAAGTTAGTACTTTTGTCCTGCCTTGATGATTACAAAAAGCTTATATTCTTTATGTGAAATTTGTCAGTAATTGCCAATATAACTTACACAAGATAACGAATTGTAGATACTCAAATATATGTGACTAAATGAATATTTGAGTTCATAAGGATTTGCTATGTCTGATGCTCAAACTCTGATGCCAATTTTTTTTTATACCATGGAATTTTAAAGGGAGTCTTGACAGGAAACAGAAAAATATTTACATGTAAAAATCATTTCCAAGTTTTATGTAATTTTAGTAATGATTTTACTAGAGGTTTGAATTCAATTAGATAGAAATTCTTTCCTTTTAACTTCTCTGCCTTTTCACTTTGTTGTTGTTGTTACTAATTCTCTATCCATTCTCAATACTAGATTTACACTCAGGAAGTCCTTGAAGTTCTTAGGATTACAGAGCAACTGTACTGCTTTAATTTAATTATTAACTTACTTGTTATAACTGGACAAGTAATCAGTACAAAAATAGCATTGGATCTTTGGATTTCTATTTATCATAGAGGCAGTGGAAATATTTCGGTGGTATTTGAAGGAATTTACAGCTTCAGGGGTGTTTTAGGAAAGTTGAAGTTTTCTAATGATTAAAATATTTCTTTTACTTGAAGAAAGAAAATGTTCCTTAAGTTCTGGAGTAGACCCAGGAAGCAAAGCCAATACCAAATATTCCTCACCATCTACCAGAGCAAAATAGATACTTTTAATGTGACGACATGAATTACATGGCTGCGAAGCCATGAGGCATATATTCCTGTGACCTAGACATTCTAAAGAACATGTTGTTGCCACTTCCACTGCCTAGAGTACACAAGAAGGGAGAGAAATACAAAATCCTGCACATTTCAGAGGCTCATAGTCTCTGGTTCCTAGATGACAGGATATTATATAAAAGATCCCTTTCTATATGGGTCTCACAATACCTCTCCAGAAATGTCCCTGTATGGAGAAACCATTATTTCATAGTCCTAGATAAGAGAAACTTCAAGATTAAAATGTCCAGTGTCCACCATCTTTTATGTTTACACCACAGTGAAATGAATGGGATGAAAGGAAAATGAGACTAAGTCCAATGGAAGCCATCCAGAAAGAATAAGAGCTATTACCTCTAAAGAAGTGAAAGAGAAATACATTTTCTCTTGCTGCTGCTGCCTTTTGTTAACTGTCCCTGTATTCTAAGTTGCATTTGTCATCAACAGTGTTTTTGCATTTTCCCAAAATAGGTATTTATGAAAATTACCTGAACTCACCTCAGTAATAGGCATAATAAAATCTCTATTCATGGAAGAGAATCTTTAGGAATTTTTTGAAATCTGGGACATCATCTTCTTACATAGGATTTTTAGTTTCCCTGGGGAATCTCTGGCATGATGTCCCAGGCTGATTGAGTCTCCACAATTAGGTGTCTCAGTGGGTTCTGTTTGAAAGAGAATGAACTCAGCACCTGGTGGTAATAGATCTATATTTAGCAGCTTTTGAGTAGAAACTGGTAATAATAGATTTATATTTAGCAGCTTTTGAGTAAAAAGAGAAATAAAAACAAAACCAAAAAGACATTAAAGTTTAATGCCTTTTCCAAAATGGTAAATGTGGCCACCAAGTCTGATGGTGATGGACATAATTTTTTTAAAAATGTTTTGTCTCTTGTGACGAAAGAAATATATTTTTAATGTAGAAAATCTGGAATCTGTAGAACAGTATATTATGAATTGGAAAATCAGTTGTAATCTTAACATAAACTTAACACAGAGGAATAACCACTCCAAAAAGTTTTCTGTATTTCATTCAGTCCTTTTATACTTATTATGTATAACATTCTGATTTTTAAAAAAATTAATTTAAGATTATATGGAGTTTATACAATGTTTCTTTAACTAGTATTTTATGAACATTTTATCATGCTATTATGGATGCTTAGAAATAAAAATTTCAGTAGCTTTTTTCCATTTAATAGCAGTATCAAATTTAATTATGCATTTCATTACTCTTTTATATTTATATTTGTTTCTATTTTTTTCTATCAAAAATATTTGCTCTAAAAATATCCTAATCCAATTTGTTTTCATTACTAATTTTTCCTCTCTACATAGAAATAGTACCAAAGTTTGTGCTGTCTAAAAGGATGGCAACTTTAATTATGTTGATAAATGTTGAAAAAAATCATCTCAGTAAAATTCATGATGATTTTTGCTTTCATGCAAAGGGAGTGGACTATCCCTCTATCAGTAGTGACTATTATATTCTCTCTTTCCCTGTTGTACTAGTGCGAATACTATCTCATTGGTGTTATAAATAAAATTAAAATTAACTTCATTAGCAGTAATTATGAACATTTTTTCAAGTGCTTTTGGTCCATCATTTTTCTCATACCTTGATTATTCATCTACTTCCTTGTCTATCTTCAATGGAGGTATTAGTGTTTATTATTCTTAGGCACTTTCAATACTAAAATATAAACCATTTTCTGTTGTTATTTGCAAACATTTTTCAAGGTAATATTTGGCTTTAAATTTTATACTATGGTGGAAAGTGATTGTATTTTTTTTTACCTTTCTTTCTTTTTACTAAAAAAAGAAAAAGAAAAAGAAAATGAAACAAAACACAGAACACAATTTTTCTATACTTAAATCCTTTTGTGTGAAGTGGTATGAAGTAGAATGTAAAGTTGCATTATTCCCATAAACTCATATTTCACCTTACTCCTCAGAAGTAAATGCGATTAAAGTCTAAAATCTAATGTATGTTTTGGCAGAATTTCTTTTATAAGCAGTTTAAAAAATTTAATGCATTACTTCTGCTGTTTTGTTTTGCTTTTGGCATTAACAATATTACATAAAAGAGTATAAAGAATGCCAGGATGACTACTTAGAAAGACAACTTTCATTTAAATAAAAAGATTAGTTTTGCTAAAAACAAGAAAATATACACAAAATTATTTGACATTTAAATGAATGCAACTATTACGAAAATACATATGAGTCTCAGTATAAACCTTTTCCTTTTAGACCTAAAGATAAGAGAAATGAGGATTATATGAAATGATGGTTAGATTTAGAGCAGGGTTCTCAAATTGGAGACCTCAAACTGGTTATAGTCATCTACATCAAAACCTCCTAGGCAGCTTTTTTAGAAGAGAGTTAATAGGGTGCCTTATAAGCTATCACTTTTGCTTATAAATATTTGTATTAAGTTTGGTTTAGGCTTTAACATAACTCATTCATTCTTTTTTCCAATTTTTGTAATGTAGTAAAATATACATAACAAAACTTGTATGTAGTAAAATATACATAACAAAACTTACTATCTTAACCATTTTGAAGTATACAAATGTGCAACCATCACCACTATCCAACTCTAGAACTCTTTCATCATGTAAATAGCTTTAAGTCTTTTTGAAAGACAAGCTGTATCTATAGTACTTTTTACTTCCTGGCAAAATAAAATTTTCTTTATAGTAAGAAACAGAACTCAAGGAAAGAATGAGATAATATTCCGGTTATATTTTTGGCTTAATTTTGCACTTCCCTAAAACATGAAACATAACTGTTAGTAGAGACTTGTGAGAGGAAGCAGGTAGTGTGGATGCTTGCTATACTTTTTGTCCTCCCACGTGTATTGTTTTGTTTAGTTGCTCCATTTTTTTTTTTTTCATCTCTGTACACCTACCCAGGTTGCCAATCTGTAATTGTTGACTGAATGGTTGGGGAGAGTCTGTAGAAACAAAATAATTTTCACTACACTGGGTATTACTTTGCCATTTTTCTCCTCTTTCTTTCATTTGGGAATATTAATATGTCTTATAATTTGAAAGGAAATATGACTTAACTAAACTAAAATCTTGGTGTGAGTTCTTTGATACCTTGGTTCTAGATCTAATCTAACTGCATGGGGTCAATATAGAAATATTGGGTCTTTTTCATCAAGGCTGCTGATTTCTGCCTCACAACCACAAGACACAATTTGAAATGAAATATCTTCCACCATTTGTTCCAGTGTTCTCTTCTTCCCTCTGCTTCCCTCTTACTTATTTCCTTTCTTCTTCTCTCTCTCTCCCCCTCCTCCTCTCCCTCTCCCTTTCCCTCTCCCCGACCCCATGAATACTGAGTAGAATTTTCTTCCATGGCAATCTACCTTATAATTATTGTAAAATTTTTAAATCCCTCAAAGATTCTGGTCTTCTGGCTCTAATTCGGTTGTGAGTCTTAGAGTCTTAGTTTTCAAAATTTTTTTCATGAAATTCATCTTGTAGTTTGTGATTAGAAGATGATAAAATTAATTGGAGATTGTTATATACTTCAAATAAATTTTATTTATTATATTTTATTTATCCATATTTTTAAGCTTATGTTCTGGTTTTCCTTTTTTCTATTGTTGTTACTCCCCACACACATACGTGGGATAGGCCTATTAGCTCTATTGTTTTAAAATTTTAATCTCAACATTCTAAGATTCATTCAGTCTTGCTGATTGTGTAGCTCATATTCCTCATTTATATAATGCAGATAATTATATCTATCTCATAGTTTTGAAGTAAAAGTTCAGTGAAATAATATATGTGAAATATTATCTTACTACCTGACAAAAAGCTTATGTTTAAAAACGGCAATTTAACAAAAGTAATTTCTTGATGTTTGATAAATTTGGGTATGGCTTAAATGAAATTACTTGATAAATAAAATTTACCAAATGCAAAAACATAATTCCAAGATATAGCAACTTTACTATTGGTAAGCTTAATAAATTATATAGAGGCCCTTTATAGTGTTAGCATGTTTGTTTCAAAAAAAAACTCAGGTTTTACCTTGAAACATGAAAATTTTATTGCAAAAATACATAGTGTGATTAATATATTTTATAATCATTTGACCATAAATAACATAATATTAAAATATATCCTTTGGCTAGGCGCCGTTGCTCACGCCTGTAATCCTAGCATTTTGGGAGGCCTAGGCAGGAAGATCGCTTGAGGTCAGGAGTTCAAGGCCAGCCTGAGCAAAAGCGAGAGACATTTCTTCCCCGCCTCCCCCCCCCCCCCCCGTCTCTAAAAATAGGAAAAATGATCCGGGTATGGTGGTGGGTGCCTATAGTCCCAGCTACTCAGGTGACTGAGGCAGGAAGATTGCTTGTACCCAGGAGTTTGAGATTGCTCTGAGCTACATTGATGCCACAGCACTCTAGCCCAGGCAACAGAGTGAAACTCTGTCCTAAAAAACAAAATACAGTAAAATAAAATAAAATAAATGCTTCATATTAGCAAATAAGAATTCAATTTTCATCAATATATTAATAACTAATACATACCTATTTTCATTTCCTGATCACATTCTATTTATTACTTTGATTATGTCTTGAATTATGCTTATTCTTTCTCACTTCCATTCAATCTTGCTGTTTCTGAATACCACATTTATCATTCAACTTCTATTTCTTTTTGCTCTGTTATTTCCAGAAATTTAAATAAGAGTCTTTGCTCAGTATCCGTGGAGAATTAGTTAAATGACACCTGCCCCATACCAAAATTTGTGGATGCTCAAGTCTCTTATATAAAATGGTATAGTATTTCCATATAACCTACACACATCTTCCCATATAGTTCAAATTAATTCTATATTACTTATAATACCAAATACAATGTAAATGCTATGTTGACAGTTGTTATAACATATTTATTTGTAATTTTTACTGTTGTATTGTTATTTTTATTTTTTCAAATATTTTTGATTGGTTGAATCCGAGGATGCAGAAGCCGTGGATAAGTAGGATCAACTGTTCTTTCTTCAATGTCTCCAGCCATTCTACTGTTCATCTCTCTGCATTAAAGTCAGATAAAACACTCAAGACCAGACATCCTTGATTGGCAAAATATATAAATTTTTTTAAGTCTCCTTTCCTCTACTTCTCTCCTCTCTTCAAACTGCTGTCAAATAGTATCCATTATGTCTTTCAAAATTCTTTTTGACATTAACTCCAAAGAGTACTTCCCGACTATAATGAACTCCAGTAACCATATTTACTCCAGCTTCATTTGTGTATGCATTGGTACACATTTATTCACATAAATCCAAATAATTCCCCAGGCAGCAGAATGTCAGAGGTAAATGAATAGGCAAATATTTTTTTTCTACAGTTATACAAATTTCACATAAATGCGGATTAGAAAGGATGACAAAGAAGACCCTTCGAATTCAGTATATTCTGGGAAAGTCTTTCATGCTTCCCTGTAAAAATACATGGAACAATTTGTTTATGTACTTTCCCCAATCTTCCGGAGTCTCTCTAGGCTATCTGACATTTTTTAGTGTTTCTTGTACACTTCCCACAGTGCCTAGACCAAAGTGCACTGACCATCAACAGTTTACTTAAAGTTTGGTATTCTGTTTCATTTTGTGTGTTTATCCCATGAGTTCTAACTAAAGTTAAATTATGTGAAAAATAAAGTTTTTCGTATTTTATTTTTTTATATTAAATTAAATATCCTGGATTGAACATTTTGTGATTATTTCATGATTTTTATGGCAGAATATTCACAGGTATTTTCTCCTCAGCTCATGGTTTTTGAATTTTACATTTACTCTCTTTCTCTATAACTTTCTTTATACTATTAATAAATTAAAAATTTTATATCATTGATTTATCTTATATTCAAAATATCTTTCTCTCTAAAAAACAATTTTATCACTACTTCACGGATCTGTTTGGTTTTCACCCCATAGACAACTGGATTTAAGGTGGGAGGAAGCAATAGATAGAGGTTGGCTATAAAAATGTGGACATGTTGAGGTATGGTGCGTCCCCCAAAATGGTGAGTGAAGATGTTGAAGAAGGCTGGTACATAGGTGATGACAATAGCACATATGTGTGATGTACAGGTACTGAAGGCTTTATGACGAGCATCTGCAGATGACAAATTCACCACAGCATGGATAATCATGGTGTAAGACATGGAGATACAGAACATGTCAAACCCCCCAATCAATATGGCAGCTATGAGACCATAGATCGCATTAATCTTTATGTTGCCACAAGATAATTTGGCTACAGACATATGGTCACAATAGGTGTGGTAGATGAGGTTACCTCTGCAGTAGGGAAGAGACTTGATTAGGAAAGTAAATGGGATCATGAGCAACACGCTGTGAATGAAGGCGGCAAGCCCAATCTTTATAATCACAGTGTTGGTGAGGATGGCGGGATAGCGTAGAGGGTAGCAAATGGCCACGTAGCGGTCTAGAGCCATATGCATAAGGACACCAGACTCCATGCCTGTCAGCACGTGGATGAAAAACATCTGCACAAGACAGGCATTACAGTCAATCTCAAGGCTGAACCAAAAGATACATAACATATTGGAGACAAATGAAGTGCACCCCGTTACATCTGTAAGGGATAGCAAGGCTAGGAAATAATACATGGGCTGGTGTAGAGCATCCTCATGGCTGATGAGATAGATAAGCCCACAGTTCTCTATGACAGCAATGATGTACATGAAGCAGAATGGCAGAGAGATCCAGATGTGTGCAGATTCCAGCCCAGGAATCCCATTGAGGATGAAGTATCTTGGTGTCAGGTTAGAGCTATTGGCCCCACGCATGATGATCAATTAGAAAACATGCTACTTTTTGTACCAATAAAGTTGTCCTGTATAAGAATATAGTGAGATTATTTTAATCCACAGAAAAAAGATGAACAAGTACTTTGAACAATATAAATAATAAAATTTAAAAATTCATCATTTTGTACCCAAACTATGTTTTTTGATCCTATTGAGTGGTCTTACACTTAGAATGCAAATATAGTGTAAACATAGCATCAAAGCCTCAACCTGGCTTGGTTTTATACTAGAAACTCTCTCTATATTTACCTACTTATATTCCCAGGTCAGTCACTAATTTATTTTTCCCTCTCAATCAATTTCCAAATTATGGACTGTGTCCAAATAACACTGAATTTCTTAATTTTCCTTCTTCCAAGAAGTACTTTGAAATGTGTCTACTGGGTTATAGTCAATTAAATTGTGTGAGCGCCTATTTATTACACACTTCTACTATGAGTCTTGCCTTGATCTATATACAAGTGAAAACCTGGCAAATCTGTAATTTTCAAGTCAGAATAATCAAGGACAGAAGATGTGACAGGCCAAAAAATTACATAATAAGTTGCACCTTACAAAGCATGGCCACTGTATCTCTAATTGTTTCTTGCTTGTATATGTGAAAGGTTTTTATAATATTTATATTTAACCAATGATATTAAGCACTAATTAATATTCATATTTTCTATTATTCTCTTTATCTTTCTATTCTTTATCTTTCTATTAATGTCTATTAACTATTTCTGCTTTCTCTTTCTATTAATTCTCTTCAAATCTGAGTGTAGCTAAGCATGATGTATATACATCATGCTTATATATATAAGCAGGCTTAAGAATATATTGTGCTATCAATGTACAGGATATATTATATATATGTGTGTGTGTGTCTATATATGAAGTCATAATTGTATGTCTTCTTTTTAGGTATTATTTTTAGCCCCTAAATAACTATGGATAATTATATTGGGTGGGGTGAAATTTAATTTATTAATTTATTAGTCTGTTTTTTGAGAACAGTTAGCTTTCCATTTTTCTCCTATGTTCTGAGAGAAGGATCTACCTTGAAACCTTTCCTAATTTTTAAATCTGAGACTCTAAGATCTTTTCTTCCTTTCTTCTTCTTCTTTTTTTTTTTTAGAAAATTCTTCCTTATATTTTAAAAAATGTTTCCTTAGTTATTGCTTGTTTTATAGTAACCAAATGAATTATTCATTTTCTCATAACTTTGTATATTTTATTGCATTTTCACAAATTATTTTATATCATCATCTGTTATGTTTTAATTTCTCCTACATAATAGCCTTTTATAAAGTTCTAGTTTTGATTGCTTCACTCTCTCTTTCTCCCTCCCTTTCTTTCTATTTCTTTCTTCTGGTGAGATTTAGCCAAGATTTTCTGTGTAAGTGTGTGCGGGTTTTTTTAATTATTAAAAAATGGAAAACTTTTCAAGTGTTGCTATATAAATAATCTCAATATATAAAAAATACGAAGGTACATTCTTCTTGAAAACAGGGAAAGATTAGAGCTGATTAGTTCTGAAGCATTTTGTTCAATTATAAAATACTTTTAACATTAAGCAGAGTAAACCCAGTAAACCATGAAAAATTTCAGTACAACCTGAAATATAATAAGCAAAATATACAGCACTATTCACAATTATTATTAATATTATTACTATTATTTTTATCTATAAAATAAATGGAAATAAAATTATGTCTAGCTATTCCTTAAAACTTCCTGTATCCTTCTGTCTCATTCAGAGCAAACATCAACATTATTATATTTATTTAGAAATTCCTGCATAGTTAGGAACCTTTTAAACTTCTGAATGTGATCTCCCACTATTCTATTAATAACTCTCATTCTCTCAGTCGATCCATACCTACTGGGTTTTTCTCAAACTCAACAAATATGTGCAAGTCAGGGTATTTCCACTTGCCGTTTTCACTACCTGTTATGTTCTTTCCAATACCATGTGCATGCCGTTAATGTTTTCAGGTCTCTACTCAGTGTCATCTCAAAAATAAAAGCTTTCCCTGACCTCCCAATTTAAAGTTGCAACTCCCAGACACCCACCAATCTTGCCATAACGTCTCCCTTTCAAGCCTTTTCTTGCTCCACAGAAATTAATATTGTCTATTGTTCCCTCACTAATGTGTAAAACCTATATTCCCAGGGATTTCCAGCTATTTTGTTCACTGCTATATCTCAGGACAAGAAAAAAATTGTATGATGAATGAATAGATGAATATGATCCAAAATCTTCATTTTGTTGGTTCTTCTTATACGTAAATGCTTTAACAAATTAATGTCATGGTAAACATTAGAAAATATGAATGTATCTGGAAGACATGATTTCAAGATGTGTTTGATCTTAAAGATTCTTTTAAACAAATAAAATTAGAGATATTTAGAATTGGAAAAAGTATAAGTAGTAGACGCATGCAATTGCCTTTTGTATTATTTTACAAATCCTAAGGACATACATATTATGAATTTAAAAAGTTACAGAAAAGTAGACTTGGGTTCAAGTAATGTTGCTCATTCATGCAGATAAAATTTTCTAATGGGGTAATGGGATCACTATCATTTGATGTATTCAAGCAAAGGGAAAATGGAACGTATCATGAATGTTGTCAAGAAGCTGGGCAAATGATTACTGAAATTTCTTTCAACTCTTGCACTAATTCATTTTTATTGGTAGAGGGCTTACCACTTCTTAAGGAATACTTAATCCATGGAAACCAGAGAAGTCTTTCTGTCATTGTACAGAAGTATGCTGGTCTGTAATGTTATCTTTTGGGTCCTCGTCATGAGCATCATGGAATCTCCTTTCTTCAGTGCCTAAACTACACTTTTCCACTTATCCCTCTTCGAGACGTTTTGCAAATCCCTTTGGTTTCAGAATTCTAAAGAGTGAGATAATTCAGTATCTTCTTTATTCAACTATCCTCTGACTCAAATGCCTTCTATTTAGTAGAACATATTTTGTGCATCATATATATTTGAGTTTATTTTAATCATCCAAACTCACCTGGTGCCAGCTGTTTTTAAATCTCTCTTTGTGACTGATATTACTCAGAAACAATGGAACTATATTGATTAGGAACCCTATAAACAAACTGAAGATCTTCTCTGGGGATTTTCTAAGCAAAAGGACAACATTTATTTGGGGCTTTACAGATAGATGTCCCATAGGTCTCTTATGGAGGGGAGGTAAATTTAACTTTGTTAAAACTATATTTATATTTAGAATACCTTTGTGTATGATAGAAAAAACCCTCAAATTTTGACAGCTTTTCTCTGAAGGAACATGCACAGTATATTGCATCCATTGATTGATAAAAATTATATCTGACTCTCCAGGGGTGTTCTATTTCAGTTTTATAACTTTGTCATAGCTTTATCTATATGGGATGTATTTGTTTCAAAGTTCCTTCAACAATGTTTAGTAAAGAATTTCAGATCTTCTATGCTAAATGCTTATTAAAATATATTTTCTGCAAAAGGCTGGGTTATGTGTTCATTTAAAATGTTACAATGTTAAAATGCAATGTTTTTCCATTCCTGTTCCTTTGCACCTTGATAGAAATATAACACTCTTTAAGTTGTAATTTCACCTAGTAGATCTTGATCACATTTAAGGAATTAAATTGCAGAGAGTTAGTGTCTTGCTCTAAATTAATTAGGCTTTGGCTTAATGGAATGTCGTGACTGATTTGATCTTCTATCCAGACAACTAAATTTTTTCATATCAGCAATAAGGCTATTTTGCTTTCTTATCATTTGCATGGTTTTAGGAGTAGCATTTTTAATTTCCTTCAAAACCTTTCCTTTGCATTCACAACTTGGGTAACTATTTGATGATAGATGCCTAACATAGTACTTATCTCAGCTTTGGACATGCTTTCCTCACTAAGGTTCATCATTTCTAGCTTTTAATTTAAAGTGAGATGTGCAACTCTTTCTTTCACTTGAACACTTAGAGGACATTGTAGAGTTATTAATTGGCCTAATTTCAATATTGTTGTGTTTCAGGAAATAGGGAGGCCTGAGTAGAGAGAGAGGGAGAGAGAGGCAGAAAAATGGCCAGTTGATGGAGCAGTCAGGACACATGCAATATTTATCAATTAAGTTTGCCGCCTTATATGAGTGTGGTTCATGGTACCCCAAAACAATTACAATGGTAACATAAAATATCACTGATCACAGATCACCTAGCAGATAATAATGAAACAGTTTTAAATATTGCTTTTCAAAATGTGACAGACACACAAAGTGAGCACATGCTATTGGGAAAATGGCACTGATAGACTTTCTCAACACAGAGTTGCCACAAACCTTCAATTCGTGAAAAATGTAGTGTCTGTGAAGCACAGTAAAGCAAAGCACAATAAAGGAAAGTATGCCTATAGTTCTGAGATAAACGCCCATTAGTTATGAGTTACTATTCTTTCAATACATTGCTAGCTTCAATTTTTAATATTAATCTTTTATTTGGGATTTTAAATCTATATTCATGATCCATTGGACTGTAAATCTTCTTTCTTATAATGTCTTTGTAAAGTTTTGGTTTAGAGTTTTTGTGGCTTCCTTAAACAACCTGGAAGATTTTCATCTTTCTGTAGTCTCTAAAGAGTTTATTTCTTGTATTCTTGTATTCTTGAATTCTTGGAAGAATTCACCATTAATATAATCTGGCCCTGAATACTTTTTAATGAAAAGGATTAATTATAGATTTCATTTTTAACAAATTTAGGTGTGTTTAGAGTTTTGCTCTTCTCTAGTCAGCTTTGGTAATTATATATTTCAAGGAATTTGTCCATTTCAGCTATCTTGTCAAATTTATTGGTCACTTCTAATTAATTTGTAAAAATACATTATATCCCCTCTCAAAAAAAAGTAAGAGGTAGAATAAAAATAAAAGTCAGAGAAACACACCCATATTATTCTAATTAGAATTCTTTTTTATAAAATGAATAAAAACAACTAACTCAAACATTTTAACTTATGAGATTTAAACAACATACTGATATATGGGAGAAAAATTAAACTAAATTTTTATGAAGGTAGTAGCAAATGAGGGAAGTTCCTCCCCCCGCCCCCAATGCTAAATCTTTTCCTAAAGACTGATTTCAATAAGTCTTGGATGTAGACTCATGAATCTAAAGATGGATTATTTTTACTTCTTTTCTTTATAACTTTACATTCACACTACCATCTTTAGGGAAAAAACAATTACAATTTAAGATTTTCTACATGGAGAAATGATTTTTCGTCATGTTTGTTTTGTTACAGGAGGAAATAACCCAGTGGTGTTTTGTACTGTGTTAATATGGGTAAGGTGGAACTACATTTCTAAGACTTTTCTTCTTGTATGTTGATAAGGTACAGTCAGCTAAAATAGGAATTTGTATGAGATTTAGAAGGCAAAGGCAAAGCAGCAACCATCACTTTCTGAAGGTTCATCATGGTCATATATATTGAAAGACACATACAGAGGTGATGGTCCATTCCTGCTTGTTCTTGCTCCACCTTAAAAGAGAAGAACATGCCTTCTTTTCAAGTACATATGGACCATAAAACAAGGGATGAATAAATTTAAGACCATAGAAGTCATAGGCAAAATGATCTCTCACTAAAAATAATTGAGTTAGAAATCAGTAACAACAAAATACCCACATACTCCAAGATATAGGGAAATAAAACTTCTAAATAACCATGGGTCAAAGAAAAATGTACATAGGAAATTAGCATATTTCAACCTATCAAAATTTGAAGGAAACAAAAAAGCATTGCTTAGAAAGAAATAGGCATATTTAAATACTTATAATAGTATTTAAAATCTATTTTCTGAAGTTCTACCTTAAAATCTGGAAAAAAATATAATTGAATAAAACTCCAAAAAGGGAAGTAAATAATAAGACTAAAATTAACTTTATTTATATATACTAGCAATAAGCAACAGGAAATTGAAATTCTTAAAAAGCAAATGGTTTATAATAGATCCAAAAATGATAAAATACTTTGGTATGGCAAAGTATTTGTAAGATTTTTTATAACAACAGAATGTTACTAGGAGAGGTCAAAGAAGACCCAAATAAATAAATTTAAATGTTTCAGACTTAATATTGTTAAAATATCTATTTTTTCCAAATTGATCTATAGATCCAATGCTATCTTCATAAAAATCCAAGAAAGCTTTTTCTAGAAAAATTTAAAAATTAATTCTAAAATATCTATGGAAATGCAAAGGACAAAGAATATCCAAAGCAATCTTTAAAAAGAAGGAACAAACAGAGAGGGATTACATGAATTAATTTGAAACCATTATAATGCTATACTAATCAAGAAAATATGCTTATTATATAAAGATATAAACATAAATAGATGACACAGAAAAGACAGTACAGAAATAGACCCACACATATATGGTCAATTGGTTTTCAACAAACGGGTCAAAGCATATAATGGAAGGAATAGTCTTTTTAACAAGTGGTGCTGAAATAATTGTACATCTCTAGGGACAAATGCATCACAGCCTTTACCTCACTCCATGCACAAAAATTACCTCAATGTGGAGCATATAGTTAAACTAGAAGCTAAAATTACAGAACCTCTAGAAGAAAAGGATAGGATGATATCATCATGACCTTGGTATAGGCAAATATTTCTTATCTAGTAGACAAAAAGTGAAAACCATAACATAAAAATTTATTGATTTGTACAGATTTTAATTTTTAAAATCAACCACCCCTGGGCAGAGATATCTTTGATATGACCCCAAAAGCACAGACAACAAAAGCAAAAATAGACAAATGGGATTACATAAAACTAAAATGCTTCTGCATAACAAATAAAACAATTATTAATAGGGTGAAGAGATAACCTGTGATTAGGAAAAAATTTTGCAAATCATATACTGGGTAAGAACTAACATCCAAAATACACAAGAAACTCAAGATGGACTAAAGACCTAAATCTAAGACCTGAAACTTAAAATACTGGAAGAAAACCAAGGGAAAACTCTTACAGACATTGGTCTAGGCAAAGAATTTATGACTAAGAAAGCACAAGCAACAAAAACAAAAATAGACAAATGGGACTTTCAAAAGCTTCTTCACAGAAAAGGAAATAATCAACAGAGAGACCAGAAAACCTACAGAATGGCAGAAAATATTTGCAAACTATACATCTAACAGGAGAATAATTATCAGAATATACAAGGAACTCAAACAACTCAACAACACCAAAAAACCCCACAAATAATCCCATTAAAGAAACAACAACTGATCGACATGGGAAGAAATCAGCGAAGGAACTCTGGAAACATGAAGAACCAAACGGAAAACACACCCCCAAAGAGAAGCACCAGCCCCTTAGAAACGGACACCAACCAAAATCAGGCAACCAAAATGACAGAAGAGGAATTCCTACTGTGGATCATAAGAAAATGCAATGACCTACAAGAACAACTCAATAACCAACACAAAGAAACCACAAAAAGCTTCCAGGACCTAGAACAAAAGTTCACTAAAGAAATCGGTACAATGAAGAAAAGTTTAACCAAACTCCTGGAAATGAAGAATCAATTCAGGGAACTACAAAATTCAGTGGAAAGCCTCAAGAACAGGGTAGATCAAACAGAAGAAAGAATCTCAGAGATTGAAGATAACACTTTCCAATTAAATAAATCAGTCACAGAGATAGAGCAGAGAAACAAGAGAAAAGAGCAAAGCCTACAAGAGATATGGGATTATGTGAAGAAACCTAATGTGAGGGTCATAGGGTTACCAGAAGGGGAAGAAGACAACACTCACGGGTTGGACAAGCTATTTGAAGATATAATAGAGGAAAATTTCCCAGGCCTTGCTAAAAAATCTCAATATACAAGTTCAAGAAGGTCAGAAGACCCCTGGGAGATTCAATGCAAACAGGAAGACGTCACAACATGCAGTCATCAGACTGACCAAAATATCAACTAAAGAGGCCCTTCTAAGAGCTGTAAGATGAAAGAAGCAAGTAACATATAAGGGAAAGCCAATTCAAATAACACCAGACTTCTCTACTGAAACTTTACAAGCAAGGAGAGACTGGGGCCCCATTCTCACTCTACTGAAACAAAACAATGTTCAGCCTAGAATCTTATTCCCTGCAACTAAGTTTTGTATATGAAGGAGAAATCAAGACATTCTCAGATAAGCAAAGACTGAGGGAATTCACCAAGACAAGACCAGCCCTTCAAGAAGTACTCAAAACAGTGTTACCCACGGATCAGCATAATAAACACTCATGAATGTAAATCTACTCAAAGCTAAAGATCAAACCCCAGACACTACAATGGCTCAAAAGAGAAAACAAAGCAACAAAGTTCAACCCAACATAATGAACAGAAATCTTCCCCACCTATCAGTTATCTCAATAAATGTGAATGGCTTGAAGTCCCCACTCAAGAGACATAGGCTGGCCGAATAGATAAAAAAACACAAGCCAAGTATCTGCTGCCTTCAGGAAACACATCTAACGTGCAAGGACATTGGCCTAGGCAAAGAATTTGTGAAGAAGACCCCAAAGGCAATCACAACAGCAACAAAAATAAACAAATGGGACCTAATGAAATTAAAAAGCTTCTGCACAGCCAAAGAAACTGTCAAGAGAGCAAACAGACAACCCGCAGAATGGGAGAAAATTTTTGCAAGCTACACATCTGATAAAGGGCTATAACTAGAATCTGTTTAGAACTCATGAAAATCAGCAAGAAAAAATCAAACAACCCTATCAAAAAATGGGCAAAGGACATGAATAGAAACATCTCAAAAGAAGACAGAATAATGGCCAACAAACATATGAAAAAATGTTCAACATCTCTAATCATCAGGGAAATGCAAATCAAAACCACAATGAGACATCACTTAACTCCAGTGAGAATGGCCTTTATCAAAAAGTCCCCAAACAACAAATGCTGGCATGGATCCAGAGAGAGAGGAACACTCCTACACTGCTGGTGGGACTGCAAACTAGTTCAACCTCTGTGAAAAGCAATATGGAGATACCTCAAAGTGATACAAGTGGATCTACCATTTGATCCAGCAATTCCACTACTGGGTATCTACCCAAAAGATCAAAAGTCACTTTATGAAAAAGGGACCTGCACTTGAATGTTTATAGCAGCACAATTCACAATTGCAAAGCTATAGAAACAACCCAGGTGCCCATCAATTCATGAGTGGATTAATAAAATGTGGTATATGTATACCATGGAGTACTACTCAGCTTTAAGAAACAATGGTGATATAGCACCTCTTGTATATTCCTGGATACAGCTGGAACCCATTCTACTAAGTGAAGTATCTCAAGAATGGAAAAACCAGCACCACATGTACTCACCAGCAAATTGGTATTAACGGATCAACACCTAAGTGGACATATAGGAGTAACATTTATTGGGTGTCGGGAGGGTGGGATGGGGGAGGAAAGGATGGGTATATACAGGCACAATGAGTAAGAAGTGCAACGTTTGGGGGATGGACATACTTGAAGCTCTTACTCGAGGGGGTTGGGGGGCATGGGCAATATAAGTAACTTAACACTTGTACCCCCATGATATGCTAAAATAAAATTAAAATTAAAATAAAAAAATGTGGGCAAAGGACATGAATAGACATTTTCAAAAGAAGACATGCAAATGGCCAACAAGCATATGAAAAAATATTCAACATCACTAATCACCAGAGAAATGCAAATCAAAACCACAATAAGATATCATCTTACACTAGTTAGAATGGCCATTATCCAAAAGACAAAGAAATATGACATGTTAGTGAGGATGCTGAGAAAAGGGAAGTCTTATACACTGTTGGTGGAAATGCAAATTAGTACAACCTCTATGGAAAACTGTATGGAGATTTCTCAAAGAGCAAAAAATATAATTATCATTTGATCCAGAAATCCTACTACCAGCTATTTACCCAGAGGAAATGATATCATTATCTCAAAAAGATACCTGTGCTTGTATTTTTTTGTCTTGTTTAATTACTTTTATTTTTAATTATTATAAGTTCAAAATAGTTGTATATCTTTATAGGGTACATGTGATGTTTTGATACAGGAATACAATGTGAATTAATCAAATCAGGTAATTTGGGTATCCACAACCTCGGGCATTTATCATATCTTCTTTTAGGATCATTCCAATTCTGCTCTTTTAGTTATTTTAAAGTATACCCTAACTTATTGTAGATTATAGTTACTTTTCTATGCTATCAAATATTGTTCACTCTATCTAACTATTTTGCACCCATTAAACATTCCCATTTTATGCCCACCTCCCTGTTACCTCCCTAACATCATTCTACTCTATATTTCCATGAGATCAATTGTTTTTAATATTTAGCTCCCACATATGGCAGAACATGTCCTTCTGTGTTTGGTTTATTTCACTTAACATAATGTACTCCAGTTCTGCCCATGTTGTTCCAAATGGCAGGATTTCATTCTTTTTTGTGGCTACATGATATTCCATTGTTTATATGTACCACAATTTATTTATTCATTCATCTGTTGATGGACATATAGGTTGATTTCAAATCTTGGCTATTGTGAATAGTGCTATAATAAACATGAAGGTACAAATATCTTTTTGATTACTGAATTCCTCTTTGGGTGTATACTCAGCAGTGAGATTTCTGGGTTACAAGATAGTTCTATTTTTAGGTTTTTGAAAAATTTCCATACGGTTTATTACAGCACTGTTCACAATGTTAAAGATAAGAAATAAATCTAAATGTCCATAAATGGATGATTGGATAAAGAAAATAAGGTATATATGATCTATGGAATTCTATTCAGCCATAAAAAGAATGAAATCGTGTTTTTTTCTAGCAACATGTATGAAATTGAAGGCCATTTTCTTAAATAAATAACTTAAAAAAACAAGACAACTGTTGCATGTTCTCATTTATAAGTGAGAGCTAATGAATGTGTGCACATAGTCATAGAGTATGGACTTATAGACATTAGAGACTCAGAGGAATGAGAGTGTGGTAGGGGGGTAGATGATGAGAAATTACTTCAAGGTTATAATATACATTATTTGGGTGATGGAAACACTAGAAGCCCAGACTTTACCACCATGCAATATATCCATGTAACAAAATTGCACTTATACCCCTTAACTTTATACAAATTTAAAAAAACTAGATTTTTTTTAAATGGGCAAAGGGCTTAAATAGATATTTCTCAAAAGAAGACATACGAATGGGCAGCAGATATATGAAGAAATGCTCAACATCACTAACTATAAGAGAAATGCATATTAAAACCACAATAAGATAACACCTCACACCTGCAAGGCTGACTATTATCAAAAACACAAAATATTAGAAGTGTTGGCGAGGATATGGAGAAAAGGGAACACTTGTACACTGGTGGTGAGGAAGCAAATTAGTATTATTTGTATTATCAAAACATTATGGAGTTTCATCAAAAATTTATAAATAGAATTACCATATGATCCAGGGATCTCGATAATGGGCATATGTACAGAAAGGAATTAAAATCAATACATTAAAGAGATGTCTGCAATTCCTTGTTCATTGCAGCATTATTGACAACAGCCAAGACATGGAAACAGTCTAAATGTCTATCAATAGATGAATGGATTAAAAATGTGCAATATATACACAATGAATACTATTCAGCTTTGACAAAACAGGAAATTCTGTCATTAGCAACAACATGGATGAACCTAGAGGACATTAGGTTAAGTGAAATATAATTTTGTATTATTGCATAGCTATGCTTCTGTACTGTGACATAAGTCTATGTCTTCATATGATCATTTGGAACAAAGTTTCTTTACCCCCAGTCATCAGTAATGAAACAAATGTATGCATTATCAGTATTCCTGGTAAACTTTGCATAGAAGGGAGACACTAGTCAGTGCATTAAGGCAAGAAAAATGCATAAAAATAGAAGAGAAAGAAAGAACATGTTCATTTTTCATAGTCAATGTGATGCCATACATCTAGACAATCCTAAATAATATATACAAAAATTGTTATGATTAATAAGCAATATATTCAAGACATTAAATAAAAGATTACATATATACTATTGTTTGCATACCAGTGTTACTTAATTTTTCTTCCAAAATATTTTTCAGTACCAATTTTATGCTTAACATTGTGCTAAGTTTTGAAAAAGTTAGAAGGCAGATCTGTCTCTCAAAAATTTTAATTCTGAAATTCCAAATGGTTTCAGACCTGCATGGTCTCTGCTGTACCTATAAAAAATTATGCCCTCAGGAGTCCTAGACTATAATGAGGGACCAAATAGTTTCTAAGACAACTCCCAGGAGTTCAGCCAGTGTCCTTAGAACCCAGATATATCTGATTTTTAATTCTCCTTTATTCTTATAATAAATATACACACACACATGGGAAATCACTTCTCCTCCAAGACTACAGTAGAAAGAGCCAGTAACAACCAAGTTTTTTTGACTACCCAACTTCGGAATATATCGCACACACACTGCACACATGTGCATGTGTACACTCACACATACACACAGAATAGAAATGTTCATCTTCCAGCTGTCTCACAAGGTCTCCATATAGATTTTATATTTCTCCTGCAGGGCCAAGAGCATCACCTGGACATGAATATGACTCAATCCATGGATATGTCTTCAGTTTCTTGAGGAACTCGAGTAGCTTGCAGGGTGAGCAGATTTCTCAATTGGAGTTGCAGTCTTTTTACTAAAGGAATGGGTGCATATTATGCTAGCTGAGAAGGGAAGATGAATTAGAAAGTTTCCAGAAAAAATTATTCTCCTAAGTTTTAAAAAGGAATGTACCCTACTAAGGCTGCTTTTAGATACTGGCTTGTGTGTTCCATTTTCATGTTGGATAAAACATTCACGTTTCGACTACTGAAACATAATCGTTGTGGGGAGTGTTCTACATAGTCCCACTGGTTGTGAGAGCTAAAAACAGCATTTCAGAGAGAAAAGAATTTATTTTGTGGTGGGAAAAAAGAAAAGAGTGATGACACCCTTATTCCATAATTTTTTTCTTTTTCTTATCTACTCTTCTTTCCAGGGAGTTGCCTCCATTTCACATTATCGGTTTGATATTTGAATTATATCTTAGTTAGAAAGGCCCCTAGAGTTCATCTACCCATCCCTCATGTTTTACAAAATAAAGACATAAAATTTTATAAAAGACACCTGTGAACAAAGAGGAGCTGATTTACACAACCTTGAGTTTCCAGTAGAGAGACCTTTAAAGTGATGGGGAGGGGGGCGGTCACCTCCAATATGTCCAGGAGGGACTATATATTTTAACATTGATGTTTTTAAATCAAAGAGCCCATTTAGTTTTCCTCCACAATATCCCCCTCTAGGTGACTACCCCCATCACACTACTTGTTCCTTGTTTTTAAATCAACATCTTCCACCTCCAAGTGACCCAGTTGCATCTCATTTGCATCCATCCTATGATCACAACTTTATTCTTATTTCCTCACATCTGTTACATCAAATATTCTCCTACTTACTCCTAATGAGTGTTTTATCAGTCCTTTCTGCACCACAGCCTCTTTTTCTATGGATTTTGAAAAATTATATTCAGTATCTTCTTTATACCAGAAAAACAGCTTTGGAGATTACACAGCTTGAGAAATATTTGATTCTAGAGCACTCTAAATTTGTGACATGGGTAGAAAATAAAGCACTCTGTTCTAAATGGAATGTCAATTGATTTAGCTTAAGATGATAAGGATCTTTGTTCTCATTAGACTGGACTCCATAGTCTGTTAGGCTGGACTCTAATCTTAGAAAAATATCAGCTTCTTAGAAATTATTGCATTTCTAATGATTCTTTTTTGTCAATTTATTATGGTACTGGTAAAATAGGTGGCCTTTTGATGATTATTAGAAAGGGGATTTTTTTTTTTTTTTTTTTTTTTACATTTAAGACCATCCTATGATTTTCCTTAAACAAAACTATTGGTACAAGGGAATGGTTTATATTTTTTCACATTTAGGTTATCTGCAAACCAAAAGTGGGAAGATTGGGCTAAAACTAGAATGAAATTATTATAAGTATGACCAATAGGTAAGACTGATTAACTTTGAAAGGCGAGCCCACAAGATCTGCTAAAATCTGCTAACATTTCAGAATAGAATAGGCATCTTGGACTAAGACGTAGGTGCAACACAGTAAATATTTAATCAATACTTGATTATCCAGTTGTTCAGTTTGTGACCAACTTTATCGTCGAGAATGGACTACATGACAAAAAATGAGCCTCCAAACACATTGAATAGACTCAGTTCATCTTGTCAACATCTAATGCTTAAGACATGGACCAAAACAGAGTGTATATCATATATTAAACATAAGTGTACATATGTGGCCATGGATCTGTAAGATAGACAAATTAGCCATTATGGGAAAGAAGACTCCCTTATCAGTTACTCTCTGAACTTATTTTTTTTCTGCTTACAGAGACAATTCAGCACCTGCTATACCATGAACTTCCAACACTCGTTATGTCATTTCTAAATGGCACAAGCTTAACTCCAGCTTCATTCATCCTAAATGGCATCCCTGGTCTGGAAGAAGTGCATCCATGGATCTCTTTTCCCCTGTGTACCATGTACAGCATTGCTATTACAGGGAACTTTGGCCTTATGTACCTCATCTACTCTGAAGAGGCCTTACACAGACCTATGTACATCTTCCTAGCCCTTCTTTCCTTCACGGATGTGCTC
Organism: Mirza zaza; assembly: GCA_008750895.1. Lineage (NCBI taxonomy): Eukaryota > Metazoa > Chordata > Mammalia > Primates > Cheirogaleidae > Mirza > Mirza zaza. The sequence goes on along the minus strand of VSMD01116543.1, from coordinate 29,904 downwards.
ATGTGCACCAGCACCCTTCCAAACACTCTTTGCATATTGTGGTTCAACCTCAAGGAGATTGACTTTAATGCCTGCCTGGCCCAGATGTTCTTTGTGCACACTTTCACAGGGATGGAGTCTGAGGTGCTCATGCTCATGGCCCTGGACCGCTACGTGGCCATCTGCTACCCCTGTGCTATGCCACCATCCTCACTAATTCAGTCATCGCCAAGGTTGGGCTCATCACTTTTTTTAGAGGCGTGATGCTTGTTATCCCTTTCACTTTCCTCACCAAACGCCTTCCATACTGCAGGGGCAATATCATACCCCACACCTACTGTGACCACATGTCTGTTGCCAAGATATCCTGTAGTAATGTTAAGGTCAGTGCCATCTATGGGTTGGTGGTTGCCCTCCTGATTGGGGGCTTTGATATCTTGTGCATCACAATCTCCTACACTATGATTCTTTGAGCGGTTGTGAGTCTGTCAACAGCAGATGCTCGGCAGAAAGCCTTCAGCACCTGCACTGCCCACATCTGTGCCATCATCATCACCTATGTTCCAGTCTTCTTCACCTTCTTTACACACCGTTTCGGGGGACATACCATTCTCCACATATACACATTATTATGGCTAATCTCTATCTACTCATGCCTCCTTCAATGAACCCTATTGTGTATGGGGTGAAAACCAAGCAAATACAAGATAGTGTCATTAGGTTCTTGCTTAAGGGAAAGGACAATTCTTCTCATAACATTTAAGTAGAGTCTCCTGAGAAGTTAAAGTTCTTTTAGTCAGGTTGAGATCACCAAGTCAACAGGGGACCCTCCCAAGGAAACCAGAAATCTATCCACAAGAAATATTTTCATGTGACTCAGAATCTTCTACCTCTTTTGAAAGGGAACCACCATGCTCATGTTGGTAAAGACACTCTTTATTCATACAGGACTTCAAAGTTTGCTGTATTTAATGTTCATAGACAGGTATATCTCTCCTGAATGACAATCTACACAATTTTGCACCACAGTAGTTGGATCACTAAGACTGGAGTAAAATTTTTACCAAATTTTAAATCCCTGCTAACTATGAGCCATGTTCATAAATGTCTGTGCTAATTTATTTATATCAGCACTCTCCTGACAAAGTCATTTGGAGTTTACTCTTATTTCCTAAGTTCTTATCTCTTGCTTGTGTCCCAAGTTCGACAGTTGTATATCCAGTAGTGATTCATCCCTAAGTTTACCAGGAAACTTGTAAAAACATAAATTGCAGCATATTCATAATACTCAGAAATTGACAATAACACCAATGTCCATCAACATTAACCTCATAAATAATTGTGGTCTATTCATTTATAATGTTGAGTATAAGAGACAAAAATACATACATGTTTTCCTTTATGTAAAGTTCATAAGCAGGTAAAACTAATTTATTAGAAATTAGGATAATGTTTTCTTTTGGGAATGAGGGACCATGTAATGAGGGGAGCTTCTGAGGTATTGTTGTTGGTTAGTTCTTGACCTGGATGATAATTTCAGGGTGGTATTTCATGTCACTTATGATGTCCTCTCTTTTTTGCATACATACTATACCTCAATAAAATTATTATTCAAAATGACATATTTTGCACACATACTCTGACATATCTAAACTATGAAAGACTTCTTTTTTGCCTCCTATACCATCTGTCTATGGCTCACAAAGTATGTATAATTTCTTTTCTCTCAGAAATATGTTAAATTTAGTGTAAATAACCTGTGCACATTGTACAAATTACAATCAAATAATACAGACATGATTATCATAAAAAATATCAAAACCTCCACCCTGAAAATCTTGTCCATGTATTCTCTTTTCAGATATGCTCTCTTAAAAATATTGTGTGTGTGTTTTAGTTGTTCTTTTCAGTGGTTATTGCTTTTACTCAAAGCTATATTCGAACTTTAATTAGTTTACCAATTACTCTGTTATATACAATTAGTATTTAATTTAATTACTATATCTGTGCCCTGCCCTATCCTCCAAGATATTTTATATGTATATGTATATGATCACACACATGCACCTACCTCCCTACTAAGTGAAAACTTAATGCCAATTATATCTTATTTTTCCATCCTTAAGATAATTGCCAGTTGCTAAAATTGTGGACGCTTTCTCAATTTGTTTATAATTTGTTTGTAATAATTGAAAACTAGTAAATAGTATTTAAATTACTATAATATGAACATTAATATGAGCATTGAATATGAATGCTGATCACTTTACAGCCAAGTCAGCATTATACTTCCTTCTCTATTGGTCAAATACCACTGTCTTTATTATGCTTGAAGTATGCTTCCAGAATCAATATTTTTTTTCAGATATATCTGAGAATATAGTGCACTAATCAAACAAGGAAAGGATTTCAGACAACTAGAAAATAACCTTTATAACAGTTAAGAAGGAATGATGGTGAAAATATTTAAGAAAATAAAAAGTTGTGAAAATCTCACAAAATAAAAGAAAAAAATGAGACAACATACAATATGAAAGAAAGTTAACAGATACAGATCATCTGTCTAGGAGGGAAAATGTCTGAATTTTAGGATTGCCATTAAAAGAGAAAACTTAAAACAAAGGGAAGAATTTATCCAAAACACTATAAAATAATATTTTCTTTAACCAAATTCAAAATATACATTTTAAGAAATACCAAAATACCTAGAAAAAATGTTCACAAAAAACTCAAACCCAGACACACCATTATGAGAATATACGATCTGCTTTTAGCAAATTTCAATATACAATGCATTATTAACTATAGTCACTATCCTGTACATTAGATCTCAAGAACTTATACATCTTATAACTGCAAGCTTGTATGCTTTAACTGACATCTCCCCGTTTCCCTCACTCGTCTGACACTCATTTACTTTCTTTTTCTACCCTTCTACTTTCTGTTTCTATGAATCTGACTTTTTTTTTATTTCAGGAAAATACGAGAGTACAAACATTTAGGTTACATTTTATATCTTTGCCTCTCCCTATCAAGGGTTAGAGGTATGCCCCTCCCCTCCACAATGATCACCACATCACTCAGTTGTGAGTCTACCCCCGGCCCCAACTCCCTAATCCCTGGGGAACATTACCACCATTTGAGCACCATAGTGTTTATCAGTCAATACCAATTTGATGGCGAATACATGTGGAGTCCATTCTTCCGATTTTGTGTCACCTCACTTCGGATAATGGGCTCAAGCTCAATTCTGAATCTGACATTTTTAGATTCCACATATAAGTGAGATCATGAAGTATTAATCTTTCTTTGTCTGGTTTGTTTCACTTAGCATACTGTCTTCCAGGTTCATCCATGCTGTTACAAATGGTAGGATTTCTTTCTTTTTGAAGGCTGAATAGTATTCTTTGTATGTATACCACATTTTCTTTATCCATTCATTTGTTGGGTGTTTTTACTTCAGCATGTTACCGGAGTACAAATGTTTAGGTTACACATAGCCTTTGCCCCACGCAAGTCAGAGCTTCAAGAATGTCCATCCCCTAGACTGTGCACACCGCACCCATAAAGTGTGTATGTACCCATCCTCTCCTCCCCACTCACAACTGCCCAACTCCTGATGAATGTTATTACTATATCTGCATTTAAGTGTTGATCAGTTAATACCAATTTGATGGTGAGTACATGTGTTGCTTGTTTTTCCATTCTTGAGATATTTCACTTGGTAGAATGGTCTCCAGCTCTGTACAGGATAACACAAGAGGTGCTGTATCACCATTGTTTTTTTGTGGCTAAGTAGAACTCCATGGTATACATATACTACATTTTATTAATCCAGTCATTATATTGATGGGTATGTCGGTTGTTTCCACATCTTTTCCATTCATTTGTTGACAAACACCTGCGAAGAGAAATACAGCCCTCTCCTTTATTTGAATTTACAAATACATCTTTATTTCTATTTTCTTGATAAGTTTTTTCTTGGATAAATAATTAAAGTGACAAATAAGTCCACATATTAAAGTGTGACTGAGAATTTATTGGTCCTTATTTGTAAAACGGAGACCAAGAAACTACAACACCTGTCAAAATTAATGGAATGCAAGTTGAAAACCTTCACATTCAGAAAAGTAATTCACTAGAAAGTGAAGTAGTAATTTCAGCACAGCAAGTAATCCAATGTAATGATGACCCTCCATTTGACTGTGAGTAAGGTTGGTCCCACCTATATCTATTTAGGGTCTGCTCCACTTGGCTTTTCACTACCAGGTACCTAGGGTTGGAAGAGACCAGTTACTATTAAAGAACCTCTCTGAGCAAGGTGGTATATATGCTTGGCATTGTTTCCAAGGGCATGAAGTACACGGTTTTGGTGTATCCTTTCTGGAGTAAAGTTTAGCAATATATGTGTTTAAAATTGGTGTAATTTTGACTCAATATCTATTCATGTCTATGAATTTTCCAATGGAATTAATTGTAAGTTGATATTCATTGTAAAGTTACAATATAACATCTTGAAAATAAACTCAATGTTTTAATTAGAGAAATTTAAAGCAAAGTTTACGGCCACAAAGAGGACCACTTTGCTGACTTTGAGACTCATGCTCTAAAAGAGTTGTTAATTAGAGAAGTGTTCATAATATATTTTTAAATGGAAGCAAACAGTGATGAAATAGCCTGTGAATTATCATGATTTTTCAGGAAAAAATCTCCATTACATTTACATGGAAATAAAGACATAAAAATCCTAACAGCAGGTATTTCTGAGTATCAGCAGTATGTATTATTTATAAATGTCTTTATTGTTACTTTTTCTCTTTTTCAACTAATAGGAATTTACTATTTTAGAATTCAAAATAATAGAAAACTAAACACTTACGATAGCACAGGCACATATACATCATTGCCTTATATTTAATTGTCTTAGACAAGAATTTTCAACCTCTAGTCCTAACGGTGGGATGTCTGTGACATGGGCGTTACTTTTTGGACTGCTCTCCTTTGGGGGACACCTATGGTTGGGGAACTTTTTTTCTTCAAATATATGAAGCTTTCCATTGTGTTCTCCCTTGGGGCTCTCTGGTCCTGGAAGCTCTTAAGCCCTGTTTCACATTGAGACTTGGGACTCCTGGGTATACAAGAGATTATGTCTGTTTCTTGTGGGAACTCAGCTGGACTAAGCACTTCTGATCAAAAAGTCTATAAGGTGAAGCTAGGGTGTTGCCATCACATAAATTCCTGGGCCCTCCCTCTGACGTGAACACCTTTCACCTTTCTTCTTATTCGGAGTTACATTGTGGGTAAGGGATTTCTGTCTGCCAGACATTTAAATCCTAGGCTTATTATATGATAAAGCCTAGTCCTGTTCTAATCAGTCTGTATAATCATAATGATCAAAGGTACTGACCTACAAAAAAAGTTGATGATTTCTTAGTGTGTGAAAATTAGGAATAATATGTTCATTCCACATTGAAAGTAGAGATAGTACTTGTAAGGGATGTGGGCTCTTGGTGGATAAGGTACAGGTTATATGCTCTCAAAATCTCCTTTAGAGTACAAGGGATTCTTCTCCTTATATTTATTTATTTATTTATTTTTCCAAATATGTGCTACAATGCAAAGGCATAGAATTAGACAATAGCAACCCTAAGATCTCTAAATCAGGAAAAGACAAATTGCTACAAACTTTTCCCTCTGAGTCACTAGCTCCACCTTCCTTACTCCCTCCTCTTTCCTCACTTTAGTCACATAACTTACAGTCAGTCAACACAACTCCAATTTATTATTTTTTTAAATTCAGTCACTGTCCTCATTGATGGGATAAAGAGGTGGAAAATTTGGCTCATACACTAAAACAGCATACAAGCCAGTAAAGAGATAGAATAAATGTAATTTGTCCTTGCACGGATCTCCAGGTTATCATCATGATGAAAAAAATGGAGGAAATATGAGGTTAAGAGACAGGAAGAAAGGCGAATTTCAATTAATAAGAGAGATAAGGATGTGCTTCGCCAAGATTTAGTGTTAGAGAACACAGAATTGTGTATCTTTGGATGAACTATTAAATGCACTGAGTTTTGGTTAAATAAGATGGATAGATAATATTGAATTGGCAGACTCATTATAAGAATGTGATTAGATTCATAAGTTAATTTAAATATTAAAGAAATAAATATATTAAATATATAATAAACATGACAATCAAATAGTACTAACACAATTTTTTTTGCTTAGACATGTAGATACATATTTGAGTAGGTATGCATATTTGCCATTTATGCTTCAGGTAAAACCTGAAAGCGCCAGAGCAGAGACACAGAAAGTCCTTGTGGTAAGGATACAATCCTGATACACACATTGTGGATACCTAATTTTTTTAAATTTAATAAATGAAATTTGTTTAACTTAAGAGTTCATAAAACGGATATATTCAGGCTCCATGATGGTGCTTTTTGGCACTAAAAGTTTGGATTTGACATTTCTGGAAAAACATTTCAAAACAATAGTAACAAAGAAAAAATAGTATCAGAGAGTCTAGAAGTCTCTTTTCTGGATCCAGCATTTTCCTGACATTCATCTCCATGGTATTGGGAGAGAGTTGTTCAGATGCCTCATAGGATTTTCTTCTGTGAACTAGTCCCTAAATTCCTTGTACATATGCTCTTCTAGGCCATCACTAGAGAAGCATAGCATGAAAGTGAAAAGGAAGTCTCCTTGGCTTTCCTAGCCTCTAAGCAGTGCCTGATTCAATCAAATTTTTAAGGAGGCTAAGATCAAGTGATAATTCAAAGGAGGCTACTTTCTGTTTTAAACAGCCAGAGGCAACCATGGGTGCTACATACACTTTGTGTCAAATGGCTGCCAGCATGGGATGAGAAACAGCAGAAGACGCAGCAGTGATAGCATCAGTGACCACACTTCCCATCAGATAGTGAAGGTTTAGACACCAGGTTCAGGTAATGGAACCCATTGCCAAGGAGAAAAGAGAACCTGTGATTGACATGAGGTGGGATGGTGTAGGTTATCTTGATGTGGTATGCTGTTTTGTTGTCATTATTAAACTTAATGCATGGCTATATTCTCTCTTTTTTATTTCCCCAGAACCACAGCCAAAAATAGGAAAGTTTGGGGGTGGTGCTCAGGGTAAGTCTGAATAGTACTTTTACTAAATTACCTTCTCCTTTGGAAAAAAAAATCATCCCACACCATCCTCTTGCTATTTAACTAAAAGATGACTGGAATACTGGGCAAGGAAGAAATAGTAAAGAGCAGGAGTGTTAGAGGTCCCAATTTAGAGACCTGAGCCTCATCTTCCTCCAGAGAAAAACAAGAAAACAAATAAATGCAAATCAAATAAATGAGAACAAATCATGTATCAACTACTTGTTAGTCCCCAACTTCCACATTAATTTCCTTTAGAAGGGATTTAGTTTAGTGAAACAGATGTAAAGTCTGAGCTAACAAAACCTAGATTTCATTCTGAATTATCATTAATAAGAAATCAGATTTGAGAAATCAGATTAAACATCCTGTACTTAAATCAGGGCATTCAATGACAGTAGCTCACCCTGGACTGTGGAAAGCAGACCTCTTCAAAGAAAGTGTCATTCTATCTCAGTGTTCAAAGAAGACTTATCAAGATAAATTATATGTTATTAGTCTTCAATATATTTTATTTATTTTTTTTTTTAATTTTGAATCTTTTATTTATTTTTTTAAATTTCAGAATATTATGGGGGTACAAACATTTTGGTTACATATAATGCCTTTGTCTCGCCCAAGCCAGAGCTACAAGCATGTTTGTCCCCCATACAGTGTGCTCCGCACCCATTAGTTGTGAGTTTACCCATCCCCACCACCCCCCTCCCACTCACCCAGCACAGGTGAATATTACTTCCATGTGAGCACCCAAGTGTTGATCAGTGAGTACCAATTGATGGCGAGTATATGTGGTGCTTGTTTATCCATTCTTGCAATACTTCACTTTGAAGTATGGGCTCAAGCTCTATCCAGGACAATGTAAGAGGTGCCAGATCACCATTGATTTTTTGTAATTGAGTAGTATTCCATAGTATATATATATATATATATATATATATATATATAACACATTTTACTAATCCACTCATGTATTGATGGGGACTTGGGTTGTTTCCACATCTTTGCAATTGTGAATTGTGCTGCCATTAACATTGGAGTGCAGATGTCTTTATTACAGAATGTCTTTTTTTCCTTTGGGTAGATGCCTAGCAGTGGGATTGTTGGATCAAATGGTATTTCTATTTTTAGTTCTTTGAGCTCTCCAAAGTACCTTCCACAGGGGTTGTACTAATTTGCAGTCCCACCAGCAGTGTAAGAGTGTTCCTGTGACTCTACATCCACACCAGCATTTGTTGTTTGGGAACTTTTTGATAAAGGCCATTCTCATTGGAGTTAAGTGATATCTCATTGTGATTTTGATTTGCATTTCCCTGATTATTAGAGATTTTGAGCACTTTTTTATATGCTTGCTGTTTTTATATGTTTTTTATATGTTTTATATGTTTGGTGGCCATTATTCTGTCTTCTTTTGAAAAGTTTCTGTTCATGTCCTTTGCCCACTTTTAATGGGGTTGTTTGATTTTTTTTATTGTTAATTTTCTTAAGTTTTATATTGATTCTCATTATTAGCCCTTTATCGGATATGTAGCATGCAAATATTTTCTCCCATTCTGTAGGTTGTCTATTCACTCTAATGATAGTTTCCTTGTCTGTGCAGAAGCTTTTTAATTTGATCAGGCCCCATTTATTTATTTCTGTTGCTGCTGTAATTGCTTTGGGGGTCTTCTTCATAAATTCTTTGCCTAGCCCAATGTCTATAAGAGTTTTCCCAATGATTTCTTCTAGAATTCTTAAAGTTTTACATCTTAGGTTTAAGTTTTAAGTCTCAAGTCTGTTATCCATCATGAGTTGATTTTTGTGAAAGGTGAGAGGTGGAGATCCAGTTTCAATCTTCTGCGTATGGTTATTGAGTTTTCCCAGCACCATTTATTGAATAAAGATTCTTTCCCCACTGTATTTTTGTCTGCTTTGTAAAAGATTAGATGACAATATGAGGATGGTTTTATATCTGGGTTCTCAGTCGTGTGCCAAAGGTCTATATCTCTGTTCTTGTGGCAGTACCATGCTGTTTGGTTACTATAGCCTTTTAGTAGATCTTGAAGTCGTATAGACTGATGCCTCCCAGTTTGTTCTTTTTGCTTAAAATTGTTTTGGCTATACAAGGTCTTCTCTGGTTCCATATGAATGAGACAGGGTTTAATTTTATTCTTCTTCATGTGCATATCGTTTTCCCAACGCCATTTATTGATAAGACTGTCCTGTCCCTATTGGGTGTTCTTGGCACCTTTGTCAAAAATCCATCAGCTGTACATGGGTGGACTTATTTATGGATCATCTATTCTGTTTCATTGTTGTTTTATGTCAGTGTCATGTAGTATTGGTTACTATAGCTTTGTGGTATATGTTGATATCAGGTAGTGTTGTGATGCCTCCAGCTTTATTTTTTTTAATCATTATTATTTAGAGACAGGGTCTCAGTCTGTCACCCAGGCTTGAATATAGTGGCAGGATCACAACTCACTTCAGTCTAAAACTGGGCTCAGGTGATCTTTTTGCCTCAACCTCCCATGTAGCTGGAACCACAGGCACACCACCACATTCAGCTAAGTTTTTATTTTTTGTAGAGATGAGGTCTTGCTATGTTACCCTGACTGGTCTTGTATTCCTGGCTTCAAGCAATATCCCTGCATACCCCTTCCAAAATGCTGGTATTACATACAGCATTAGCCAAGATGCCCAGCCCTCCAGCTTTATCCTTTTTGCTAAAGATTGCTTTCCTATTTACTGTCATCATGAGTGTTGGAGTTATACATATCATTTCTGTTCCTGAATCTAGTTTTGTGACATTCAACTTTGTTTAACCACTCTGTGCCTGTACCTCCTTCTATTTTATGGTGAAAAATTGCAACTTTTTAGTTATGGTTTTAAAATTACATTTAGACTATTTATAAAACTTAAAATATGATCTGGAATATAGTATTCTTCAATAAATGTGTATTTTCATAAACACTGTTATTCAAAATTGTTGGTGATATTATAAATGTTATTTTATTCTAAATTTAAGTTTGCATTTGCAAGAAAGATCTGAGTCATATTTCTATTTCTTAATTCCTTCTCCTTAGGACAGAAACTTATGGAAAAATAGAGTTCTTCACTTAAGTAGTTATGCTGGTTTCAAACAATTCATATATTGCCCCCCAGTCTTTTATTCTTAATGGAATTCCTGGTCTGGAAAGAGTACATGTATGGATCTCCCTCCCACTCTGCACAATGTATATCATCTCCCTTGTAGGAAATCTTGGCCTTGTGTATCTCATTTACTATGAGGAGTCCTTACATCGTCCAATGTATTTCTTTCTGGCCATGCTCTCCCTCATTGACCTCCTTACCTGTACTACCACGCTACCCAATGCACTCTGCATCTTCTGGCTCAATATCAAAGAAATTAACTTCAATGCTTGTTTGGTCCAGATGTTCTTTGTTCATGGATTCACAGGTGTGGAGTCTGGCGTGCTCATGCTCATGGCTGTGGACCGCTATGTGGCCATTTGCTACCCTTTGCGCTACGCTACCATACTCACTAACCCTATCATTGCCAAAGCTGGGCTTGCTGCCTTCCTGAGGGGTGTATTGTTGATGATTCCATTTCCATTCTTGGTCAAGCGTTTGCCCTTCTGCCAAAGCAATGTCATCTCCCATACATACTGTGACCACATGTCAGTGGTAAAGTTATGCTGTGCCAGCATCAAGGTCAATATCATTTATGGTCTGATGGTTGCTCTCCTGATCGGAGTGTTTGACATAAGTTGTATATCTGTGTCCTACACTATGATCCTCCGGGCAGTGGTCAGCCTCTCATCATCAGATGCTCGGCAGAAGGCCTTCAGCACCTGCACTGCTCATATATCTGCCATCATCATCACCTATGTTCCAGCATTCTTCACTTTCTTTACTCACCGTTTTGGAGGGCACACCATCCCCCCTTCTGTTCACATCATTGTGGCTAATCTTTATCTGCTTCTTCCACCAACTTTAAACCCCATTGTTTATGGAATAAAGACAAAACAGATCCAAGACAGTGTCACAAAGTTCTTCCGGGGTGAGAAGAGTGCAAGTTGATTCAAAACAACTGAAATTAGGAGATAGAAGAAAGAAAAATGAAAAATAGCAAAGGAGAGAAATTTACCTGGTCTTTTACATTTAATTTTGAATTATCACTTTCAGAGTATATTTTATGAAACTATATTGGGGAAATTTATAGCTAATTCTGGATTTATGTCTCAATGACTTTCCCCTATTTTTCTCCATCACTAGTTTTTTAAGATAAATTAAATTTACTTTAAATTGATACATAAAATTGTATATATTGTGTACAACATATTTTAAAATATATATGCATTGTGGAATGATTAAATCTAGTTGATCTCATAGAAGCAGAGAGTAGTATGGTTGTTTCTATCACCAGATTTTAAAAATATACATATTATTTCTTAAATTTTTAAACTTTTTATTGCTATATAATAGTTGTACATATTTGGGGTACATGTACTATTTTGATACATGCATACAATGTATAACAATCAAATCAGGGTAATTGGGATATCCATCACCTCAAAAATTTATCTTTTCTTTATATTGGGAAAATTTAAATTCTTCTCTTTTAGCTATTTTGAAACATACAATAAATTATAATTAACTATATCTACCCTACTATACTAGCAAACACCAACTATTATTCCTGTTAATTGTATTTTTGTATTAATCAACCTATCTATATTTTGTATTTTTGTATTAATCAACTTATCTTCATCCCTCCACCTCCCACCTTACCCAGCCTGCACTGCTCATATATCTGCCATCATCATCACCTATGTTCCAGCATTCTTCACTTTCTTTACTCACCATTTTGGAGGGCATACCATCCTCCCTTCTGTTCACATCATTGTGGCTAATCTTTATCTGCTTCTTCCACCAACTTTAAACCCCATCGTTTATGGAATAAAGACAAAACAGATCCAAGACAGTGTCACAAAGTTACCACCAATCTACCTCTATCTCCATGAGATCCTGTTTTATACCTCCATATACAAATGAGAAGGGCAATCTCACTACTATAAGCATAACAAAAAAAGAAAAATGAAATCAATATGTCAAAGAGATATCTGCATTCTCATGTTTATTACAGCACTATTCATGAAAGCCAAGGTATGGAATCAACCCAAGTGTCCATCAACAGATGAGTGAATAAAGAAAATGTGGTGTGTATATACATATAAAACGGAATATTATTCAGTTATCAAAAGATTGAAATTCTGTCATTTGCAGCAATATGAATAGAATTTAAAGTCATTATGTTAAGTGATATAAACCAGGCACAGAAATATTGCATCACCAAGTTTAATCAAATTATTGCTATGATGAACTCACAGCAACTTTCCTCAAGGGATCCATCTAATGTATATTCATAACCTTTTGAGAGATTCCTTAAGTTTCTTGTTGTTGTTGGTAATCCTCCGTATAGAACGTTTTCCAGCCTGGTCAGTCTTTGAAGCTAAACTTCAGTTTATGAATTAATTTTAAGAATAATTTTTCCCTGTATATCTAATTAAGAAGGTATCCAATGTCACCAGAGTTCCTAAGATGTACATACAAGTCTTATTTACCTGAAGGCGTGGGTACTCCAGGAGTCATACTGCAGGGGCTCTATGACATATGGTGTGACTTTCCCAGTTGAATGTCAAGCAGTTAGTGAAATAATTGATTTCTTTATTCATTTATTCATGTTTCATTTGTTCTTTATTTCATTTTCCATATTAGTGAATATTTTTATCAGGTCAACTAAAGCCTAAAATAAAACTCATCATCCCCTCTTCCTGTTTGCCAAATATACTACATTATTTCAGTACACTTATAATGAGGTTCTTTGTTTACACATTTGTTTAATCAAAACTAGAACATACTGTCTTTGAATACATTGGAAATATATTTATCTTTGTATTTCAAGCACTAACATAATGCAAGTCAAAAGGTTTAATTAAAACAAATATTCATTATATGGCTAGATGAATGCGTCTATATTTGTTAGGCCCTATGTTAACCACTAAAATGGAAAAATACATTCTTCCTGTTAGGAAAATGTTCACAGTTTAGTTGAGAGGTGAAATAGCAATAAAAATATGTTGAATTGAGTTTTATACTAACTGTTTTTATAGAAAGCAGGGAAGAGTTAAGCAATCAATTGAAACTAGAAAGAAAATGGAGCAATTATGTTTACTGGAACATCTTAGCAGGAGATGAACAAAAGAGTGAGTGAAAATGTAGTCACTCAAGTAAACAAGTATGTATACAATTAGACTATAGCATAGAAGAACAATGTTACAGAGTTTTGTACAAGTGCTAAAATAGCACAGAAAATAACTCTCTAACCTTGAAAGAATTAGAAGGTCACAGAGAAATGGCATTTCAACCAGGTTGTAAATCATGAAGAAAAGCCTATTTACCAGGGAGACAGAGAGTTTTCTTTCTTTCTTAATTAAGGCTATCCCTCGCCTGGTGGCCTAATCCCTTCAGGCCAATTGCATTCTACTCATAAATACTTTTATAGCGGTACATTAATGTATCTATTCTCTTCAAAATATTATAAATGAGCAAATATAATAGAAGAGTTATTAAAAGCAGATACATATTTGCTCACTGGTGATTAAAGAATTATGCTGATAATACACAGGTAAAAACAGCATTCACATCTGAGGGATGTGGTGAGCATTATGGAGGGGAAAGGCATACCTCTAACCCTAGCTAGGGAGAGGCAAAGATATAAAATGCAACCAAAATGTTTGTACTCTCATATTTTCTTGAAATACAAAAAAAAAAAAACAGCATTCACGGATTTTTAAAAAGTGGCATTTAGTAAACATATTGTAAAAGCTGTTCAGACCAATTTACTCAGAAAGTACACACTATGTATACATATTAGCCCTCAAAAATAATTATTGCAGTATATTACTCACAACATTTATACTGCTTCTGAATATTGGTATATAGTTTTATCAGTTATTTTCTAACCTTAGGACTTTTTCTCTATTTAATAAAATTGCCTATTAAGGGGTCATCTGATGTTGGCTGAAGTAGGTCAAATTTCTCTGGATAATCAGCAGTTTAGGAATTGTATTTTGTTAATATAATGTTAATAAATATAATATTAATAATGAAAAAATAATACTTGCTGCATAATACATAAGTATTGCCCATAATTACCAGGTATTTTAAAAAAGTCTTAGATATGCTCTCTCCTCTACAATCTCTCAGTGTAATCACACCTCCTTCCTAGCTCACTGATAATCAGTAATCTATCTCCAGTTCACCTATTACCTCTGATGCAACAGTTGCTGAGGTGTTATCCATAGATCCCTGAGGGCCTCATGACCATTTGGGGGATCTGTGAAGTTACAACAAAAATTTTCATGGGACTAGTAAAGTATTATTTGCTTTTCTCAGTTTTATCCTCTTAGTAATATACAGATAAATTTTCCAGAGTCCAAATGATGTGTGATAATATTATATAATAAGCTATATCAACATTTGGAGGATCTGCATAACTCAGTGAGCCAATATTGCCTAATGACAAATGCTTGATGCTATAAATAACCCATGACTAATATGGCTTCAGATTCCACATTGCAACTAGTCTTTGGAAACTAGTTTTTGTTGATTGTGGGTGAAGTAGTAAAGAAAAATATCCATAATTATCTGAAAAATGTATTAAAAACCCAACTCCTCACTTGTCTATTATGTCTATATAAACTCATATTTTCTTCATAAACATTAAGTAAAAGGCCATATTTCAACAGATTGTATTAAGATGCAGATAATGAGAATATGGCTGTTGTCTACTGAATTGGCATTACAATACTTATAAAAATGTAAAGTAATATTATTCTCACTAATTTTGTTTTGAAAAATATAGTTAATTATTCTAAAAATATGTTTTGTGGAATATTTAGTAAATTTTTAAAATTTTTAGTAAATTTAGTAAATATTTAGTAAATTTATCATTATTTTAAAATAAATTGATAAATACATACTTTTAAAATTTATTTTTAATTTTGCACATGGTTAATATTTATAAGCCATCTAAGCAAAAGCTTTTTGTATTTTTTATATACTTTATGTATTCATACTGAAGTGTGATTAGATAATGCAAAAGGCAACTTTGGACAATAACAAGGCAACATACAATGAACATGCTAATGACAGTGCTTTTCAAAGATCTCTTCTTGTGTTATCACAACATCTTAGAGTCATACTGGAGTAGATAGAAATGGGAACAAAGTAAAACTTTGGAGGCCATCAGAAAAATTTTCTTAAAGAAAAAGACTAACGTTCATAGATCTGAAGCATGATTACGATTCTGCCAGATCAGTGCTCTCTCTTATTGCTGTTTGCCGTCTCTTCCTTACATCACCTTGATATTTTTAGCATTGTGATTTTGTAATCTCTTATTCTATAGTATTTTGTGTCCTTACTCTCTACTTCACCAAATGTACCTTTAATCATTCCTTTCTTTAGGAATGCTCACTCTCTTTTGGAGACAAAAGAGTGTTGCCCTCTAAATCCTCTTAATATGATGTAAATAGAAAAGTGGCAGGCCTGGGTTGGGGGAAGGAGTCAGAAAGATGTTATTCAAGATTCAAAATTTCAGTTATGGTTGGGTGTGGTGGCTCACACCTGTAATCCTAGCACTCTGGGAAGCTGAGGCGGGAGAATCGCTTGAGCTCAGGAGTTTGAGACCAGCCTGAGCAAGAGCAAGATCCTGTCTCTACTAAATATAGAAAAAATTAGTCTGGTGAGGTGGTGTGCATCTATGGTCCCAGCTACTAGGGAGACTGAGGCAGGAGAATCACTTGAGCCCAGGGGTTTGAGGTTGCTGTGAACTAGACTGACACCATGGCACCCTAGACTGGGCAACAGAGAGAGACTCTGTCTCAAAAAAAATTTTTTTTTCAGTTATATCAGAGGAATAAGTTTAAGAGGTCTATGATACAACATGTGACTATAGTTAACAATGTATTGTATTCTTGAAAATTGCTGAGAGAGTAGATTTTAAATGTTCTCACCACAAAAAAATAAGTATGCAAAGTAATACATAGATTAATTATGTTTATTTAGTCATTTCATAATGTGTATATATTTTAAGACAACATCTGTACAGAATAAATACATACTTTTTATGAATTAAGAAATAAAAAATTACATAATAAAATACCTGATAGCTAGCATTAGGTTAACCTTCACAGTAGCAGGCTTGTAGATAAGGAATATATTTGTTGATGGTATCAATTTCTTTTATTATTTTAACATTATGGTGCTATGAAAATCTATGTATCGGCTTAAATCAACCACAATTTAACACGATCCTTAATATTTGAACATATTGTATATATATTTATATTGCAGCCCTATCAAGACACTGTGTACATATTAGATATCAAAAAATGTTTTTGAATGGATAAATGAGTGAAAGAATGAATGAAATTTCATAATTGACTTTAAAAAATTATTACATTTCTGTCTAAATATTATTTCTTGGAGAGCATGAAGGAAACAAAATAGAAATAATAGAAACAAAACTAAAAGGTCTATCTCATAAACCAGTAGAAAATGTAAATTTCTAATAAAAATCTCTGTCATAAAATAATGAAAAAAAGGAAATCCCAAGAAAGCAGGCCAAAAAAAAAATAAAGTGGTAAGCAAAACAAATACTTTGGTATGATCAATTATGGTAAATTATTTAAACTATACTAAATATTGTTCATATTTCATAGTGATTATGTATATATGAGTACATATATATGATGTACAAAGAAAATCACACACAAAGTATGCACAAAATTGCTTTAAAAACAGAAACTATATAATTACAGCTAAAATATACCCCCAAATTTGGGAGCAAATATTAATGTTGAAGCAAAACTCAAAGTAAGTAGATGATGAATCAAGATCATTTTTGAGAAACAATAAATGCAATGCTTGACACAGTACAATTAAAGCTAATTTTACCTAATTGCATCCTCTCCAGATTTAACATAGTTTTCCACAAGAAAAATAATATACAACACTGAAATTATCTTTTTCACATTATCAGTACACCATAGAGAATTGAAAAATGGGGAATTCACTTAACCACAGCTTATTAACTGACTATCAAGTTCCTATCTGGCATAACTGGTATTGGCTTGATGCTGATACTTTAAGACTAATGAAAACATCATAAGTTGTATTATAGGCAAAAGAAAGATAGATTGACCATATAAGAATGTGTTTATTTGAATAGCAAAATTGTCATCAAGTTTCTTTCTTTCAGACTTTTTGTTTGTATACATTATATTTTGCAAATTTATTTTAAAATCTATTAAGGAAACAAAACTGTAAAAAGTCATATTTATATATGTATAGACATATATTTAGCAACACACACATCATTACATAATAGATCACTGTGGAAATAAGATAGACTTTGAAATATGTTTTTGATAAATACTTGACTAGTGTACACCAAATTGTCACAAATTGTTGAAAATTAGGATCATTGCTTACTACTCCCTTTCCATGCATTTGAACAATCACTTCTTAACCCTATGTATCCTTGTAACAGAAGCAAGTAGAGAAATTAGGGAAAGCATAAATACTTATAATTTGAGAAGAGGAACTATATCTCTGAGAAGAACGGTGTTCTGTTCCAAAGAATATACCTCCTAAACATGACACAAATACCTTATTTGTCTCTTTCCTATATCTTTTTTATGTCTATAGTTTTAATTATTAAAACTGGCTTTATCATTACATGAGAAGTATAGGTCTCATCTTTAATACATTTAGAAGTCTCTCAGCTAAGGATACAAGGCGATACTAAATTATATGGTATTAACCACAAAGTAAATATGACAAAATTTAAATGATTTTGATATATCATAACTTAGTTTACCTCCAAAGAAAATGGACCCATATTTGGCCCTGAGTAAGTATATTGGAGTAATAGCATTACCATATCAGCACTTATAAAGTACAACGTTGATATCTGTTGTCTATTGTCACCCCAAATCCCATAGACGGTAAGTTGCTTTCCTCGCCTGACCATCCTCAATCTTTACAGCCCATTTTCTTTTCTGAGTATGTCAGTGGGCTCATCCAAGTAGGTTTGCTATCTAAAATGAATGAAACGTACTCTTAACTAAGTCTCTCTAGAAATGAACCAAGAAAAATTAGACTCTCATTCTGAGGCACAAGGGGAGGACAGATAAGAAAGAACATTTTTCTGATCATGATCAGGAACTATTTTCTAGCTATTTCTTCTTGTGATGGGAGTGATTCATACATGACTTCCACCACTACCAATGATCCCTCTCTGGTTACGGAAAATATATTCATAATCCTCATGAAAAGTCACACTGAATTGTAAGCTAAGAATTAGTGAAATAAACATTTCACAAGAAAAATCAATCTATTACACTTCTGCCTTCAAAATGGATGAATGGAATCAAACTGTATTTCTAAGACAATATAATAATCAATTTCTATACATTCAAAGCCTCTGTGTACTTTAACAAATCCTCTCTTCAATTTATCTGCTACTAACAACAGAAAATCCTCTCACCACCCCTGCCCCCATTTTGTATGATCTTTTCCTTCCAACCCTTGTATTGTCAAACATATGTCCTTTAATATCTAATTTTTGGATGTAAAAACAGTAAGTAGTGTGCAATCTCATCCAAGTATTCAGGGTCTTGGTCAAAAAACATAAAATTCCTACAATATAACCACATACATGGCCCTCCACCTCCAAATTCCTTGATGTCTGTTCTTTTAAACTGAAAGGAAAATGTGGTATTATATATTCAAAAGGATATTTCAGAGCTTTAGGCACACGGATGTTGGTATAGGAATCAAGCTAACCTCTATAGGAAGAGGAAAAATAGTGGAGGCTTTCTACTCTTACCACTTGTGTGATGATATATAAATAAGTAAATAATTTCAGGTGCATGCATCTATATATGTGTTTTGTGTGAGCATGTATATATGGGGGATTGAGAATGAACCTAAGCTTTCTAAAAATTATTTTATTTTTAGTGTAAATTAGTGATTTTAACATTTATTGGTGAGTTGTCTTTCTATATAAGACTCTATAGGACACAAGTTGAAAACATTTTAGGCAAGCTTGTACTCTGGCCTTTGAATGGTGAATGCATGCACTAGCTATAACAGGATGTGGGGCCATCCTTAGGCTCCTGCTGAAATGCTTGAATATGGGTTGGCCACTGCTGCACAGAAGTCTTGCCATGGGAAAGAATGGTCCCAGCAGCCACACTTTGGTTGATGGCAGGAGAACGTGTCTCTTTCTCACTCCCCATTGCCAGTGGGGCTCCTCCACTATCCCACCTATGGCATCTGGCCCAGCTGTTCAATAAGTGCCAGAAGTCCACACCCAACCTGTAACACAAATCTGGGCAGTAGAAGCCACTGCCTGGCTCAAGACCAACATTCCACAACAACTATCATTCTGCTCAGTTCCTGTGGGGGGTGTGTCCAGTTCAGTGCCAGAACCAGGAGCCAACACCACACTCACATCTCAGTTCTGTTTGTACAACCCATCCCTTGTTCAAGCCCGGGTTCACCAAGACACAGCTTAAGTTTCCCTAATGCTTGGATCTAAAGCCCCTGGTTCTCAGAGCCATGCACAGTTATTAATAGAGTGGCATCTTATTGTAGCCATTAGGTCACAGGAAGGGCATGGGACACTCTTTGGAGCAGTTCCTTCTCACATTCTCTCAGTCACTCTCTAAGGTAAATTTATATAAATGGAATCATTTAATATATAGGTAGAATTTTTTTGTCTGACATTTTCACTTAATATGCTTTCAAAGTTCATATATGTTGCAGCATGAACCAGTACTTCATTTCTTTTTGTGACAGAATAATAATCCCTTGTATAGATTATAGATATACATTATTTTGCTTTTCCTTTCAGCAACTAGTAGAGATATAGTTTGTTTCTACTTTTTTGGTAATAATGCTATTATAAATATTCCTACACAAGTTTTGTTTAACATGTCACCTCTTTGAAATTAATTTGGATATGTACCTAAGAGTTGAATGCTGGGTGAAATGACAATAGTGCCTAACTTTTTGAGTAATTTTACAAACTTTTATCCTTTACTAGCTTTCTTTTCCAATGACATTATATGAGAATTAGAAAGTACCCACGTCTTTGCCAATATGTGCAACTTTTGTTTTAATAAAAAATTAGACATGTTAGGGGAAGTTGTGGTTTTGATTTAAATTTGGATATTAAGTGATGATGACTAATGAGGTTAAGTATCTTTTCATGTGCTTATGGACATTTGCTTATCTTTATTTAGAAAAACGTCTATTCAAATTTTCTGCCCATTACAAAAGGCATAAGATGTATTAGAAAGCAAAAGACAAAATGGCAAAAGTAAGTCTTGTCCTATCCAAATTACAACAAATGTAAATGAATTAAACTCTCCAATTAAAAAAAAAAGGATTAACAGAATATCTGCTCTAATGACTTCTATTCAACATTGATGGAAGTGATAAAGAAGTGAACAAGGTAAGAAATTATGTATATTCCACTTGGCTTTCCCTTGGATTCTTTGAGACAATCAGCATTACTATATTACTATTTGCGATACAGAGTTTTGCTTGACATTCAAAGATATCAAATATTATGTCCATCTCTTTTTTCCAAAATTCAGTTTATTGTTACTGATTTCTTACTCTATAAGAAATGATGGGCCAGGCGTGGTGGTTCACACCTGTAATCCTAGCACTCTGGGAGGCCAAGGCGGGAGGATCGCTCAAGGTCAGGAGTTCAAGACTAGCCTGAGCAAGAGCAAAACTCTGTCTCTACTAAAAATAGAAAAAAATTAGCAGAACAGCTAAAAATATATAGAAAAAAATTAGCTGGGCATGGTGGCGCATGCCTGTAGTCCCAGCTACTCAGGAGACTGAGGCAGGAGGATCGTTTGAGCCCAAGAGTTTGAGGTTGCTGTGAGCTAGGGTGATGTCACAGCACTCTACCCCGGGCAACAGAGTAAGACTCTGTCTCAAAAAAAAAAAAAAGAAAAAAAGAAAAAGAAAAAGGAAAGAAAAGAAATAATGCCACTGTATTTGTATTCCTTGGTTTTCTTCCATTTACACTGATTGATAAATATAAAGGCTAAATACATAGGAAAATAAGAAAAGAGAACATCTGTCTGTGTCAGTTGCTCATCCTAATCACCTTGTACAAGCCCTGCCTGAGCTCCTTATTCTTGAGTGCATACACCATGGGGTTGAGGGCAGGAGGAATGACATTGCTTAATACATTGACTAGAACTGGGATGAGGGGAACTGTCATTCCTGCACTATGAGTGATAGAAATAACAATGATAACTGTATAGAAGAATAGGATGAGGATGAGGTGGGAAGTGCAGGTACTTAAGGCCTTGGATGCAGCTTCTGCTGAGTTCATCTTCAGCACAGAGTGAAGTATTAAGGCATATGATAAAATTATCAAACCCAGGTCACTTCCCATGAGTGTCCAAGCCAGGAGTAGCTGGTTAATACTATTGATTTTCCTATCATCACACGACAGGCTAGTGACTCCAAGATTACAGCACAGACAATGTTCAATATGATTCTGGAAGCAGTAGTGTCTCTGAGCAGTCAATACAGGCACTGAGGTGTTTCTGAGTGCCATGAACATAGTTGCTTTGATCACAAAATATTCAGTAATTATTGATGGATATCATAATGGTCAGTAAATGGCTACATATCTGTCTATAGCCGTGCAGACAAAGATACCCGGCTCCATGCCCACAAAACAATGTATGGCATATATCTGAGCAAAGCACTCAGGGAGACTGATGGACTTAGCATCAAACCATAAGATGGCCAAAATCTTAGGCATGATGGTGGTGGTGAAGCCCATGTCCACCACAGCCAGGATGCCCAGGAAATAGTACATAGGCTGGTGTATTGCTGCCTCTTGGTTGATGACAATAAGGATAAGGGTGTTGGCACTGAGAGCTAAGAGGTAGAGCAGAGCCAGGGGCAAGGAGAGCCAGTGCTGCCAGATATGAATGCTGGGGAATCCCATCAGGATAAACTCGGAGACCTGGAAATCAGAACTGTTGGAATCTCTGAGATCTTGAAACATCTTTAACTAAGGAGGAAGAATATTCAACATTACTGTTTCTAATTGTCCCATTGAAAGTATTCAAAAAAGTATCACCCAGGATCATGGCATTAATGGTTAATTCAGCCTCTTCCTTACTCTTATCCTGCAACTTCTATTTATTGGTCATTTATCATAAAACAGGAATTGTGACAGATAACACATTCTGTGTGTTAACTCAGTTAATTATCCCTAAAACTTAATAATTCAGGCTATGTTTTTTACACCTTATTATAACTGAGGAATAGAACATTAGAACACCATGCCCTTGTGTACTAAGTCATGGAACCAGGACAAGTACTAAGTAATGGAACCAGGACAAGTTAAAAGAGATCTGATATTATAGTCTGAGCTCTTACATTTAGTTTTGCTAATAATTTTGTTTTTTTTAGAGACCAATTGTATAGATTCAGAGTAGAGACTTTTATGCATGGAAAATTTTAAGGTAAGAGATTAGATTACCTAATTTTAAGGTAAGAGATTAGATTAGAATACACGGAAAATAATTATTTTTGTTCATTTGTTCAAAACTTTGTGAAGTCCTGATGCATATATTTTTATTTAAATATGAGGCCAAGCATGGTGGCTCACGTCTATAATCCTAGCTCTCTGGGAGGCCGAGGTGGGAGGTTCACTCAAGGTCAGGAGTTTGAAACCAGTCTGAGCCAGAGGGAGACCCCGTCTCTACTAAAAATACAAAGAAATTAATTGGCCAACTAAAAATATATAGAAAAAATTAGCTGGGCATGGTGGTGCATGCCTGTAGTCCCAGCTACACAGGAGGCTGAGGCAGAATGATTGCTTGAGCCCAGGGATTTAAGATTTCTGTGAGCTAGGCTGATGCCACTGCACTCTAGCCTGGGCAATAGAATGAGACTCTGTCTCAAAAAAAAAAAAAAAATGACGAAAGTTGGTATACCCATTTTATAGTGAGGTAATTAATGTTTACAAATGCTAATGGTGTGTAAATTTACAAATGCTAATGGTGTGTAAATCCATACAAATATAAAAAAGAGAGTAATATGATTTGGAAATACCATTGCTCTGCAAATTCAATTGTTTTATGGTTTCATGTAACTTCCCTCTACTTGCACATATTTTTGGTTCTTGGAGCAGTCCAAATGGCGACACTACAACTAATGGAGTAGGAGTTAACAACATCTGCACGGACACAATCACACACACAGGCAAATCAATGAGTTTGAGATAAACATTTTGGTAGGAAGCCTACTAAATATCAAATCTCTCTATACCTAAGACATGATATGTCTATGATCTTTTATTATTATTTTAAAGACTCAAAACAGATTTTCATGACATACTTGTACTGTTCTGTACCATTTATCATTTCTTTCCTTTTAATGATTTCAAATGTTAAGGACCTGATATAAAGACAATTTTTTTAAAGTTGCATGTTAAATTGGTAGAATCTACTCAGGAGGCAGCATTGGTGAAGACTTGGTGTATATAGCCACCTTATCCCAGATAATGACACTCTGCACTAATTGTAACAAAACAAACCAAGGTTAATTAATAAATGTTTCTACAAATTTTGATGCTTAATAAAATGTAGCAAATAACAGTTTTAATAAATTCATTAAATATCAAATTAAAGATACCTAGTTTTGGAAATGACACAAATTTAAATATCTCTAAAATTTTATGCTGATGTCACAGTAGCTTGGAGTGATACTGTATAGGCTAAAAGATCTATTGTGTATGGTTTGACATTTTAACACCCAAACCTGCACAGAAATATGGTCTTTGGCATACTATATTTGGTACTAATAATGAGATTGCTTAATCAATTCAGAGCAATGAAATAGCTTCAATATTAGTGGACAGGACAAGTATAAATGCTGTGTCTAATTTAATAAGTAAGTCAAAATTATATATACAATATATAAAAATATGTAGGTTATTGAGTCAATAAAATATCTTCCATAGAAACCAAAGTTATGGGATACTTGTTATTTACGACACTGCTTTATCCCAAGATACTGACACTTAGTTTATATTTGTTATGTGAATGAATACTGAAGGAGAAATAAGCAGTTTTATGTTCATGATTATGATTATTGTATTAATCATGTTCATGATTATTTTATTATTTAAAAGGAGGTTAGAGCTATTGTCAAATAAGCATGCTAAAACTGTAAAGGAAGGATAATGGGGTGAAGGAGAGAATCATGTCAAAAACAATGAAGTGGCAGAATAAAATAGTGTATATCCCACTGAGACAAGAAAAAAATTAAAAATAAAATTGTGTGAATGAGAACATATGAAAAAGACAATTCATATACATTTGTAAACAGTAATTATTATTTTATAGATTACAATTATAGATTAAAAAAGAGATCCTCAGATTAAGTTTCAAAAAATCCTCTGTACTATTCATGAGAGAAACTTTAAATACAAAGTTTGAAAGCAAATGGATAGAATAAATCAGATATTCTTATAGAAGCAAAACAATTTAACAATATCAATATCAGATATAAAAGTAGGAGTTCATTTAAAATGATAATTATAAAATAATATGAGGAAATGTTAAAAGGATAATATAATATTTGTGACTAGGCTGAACTTGCACCTAAGCATATAACCTCAACCTGAAAGAAATTCAGATAGAAAAAGACCAATTCATAGCTCTGACAGAAGACTTTTAATATATTTCTTGAAATTAATATGTGAACAAAAATGATAATGATGTAAACTTGACAGCATTATTTATACCAAAGTATTTAAATGGAAACCTACATAGATGTAGACATTTGTGATCTCTACAAAATGTAAGAGATTATAGATCATTTTAAGTACACAAATGCACATGAATATTATCAATTTTCTAGATAATAAGTGAGAGGTAACAAGGAATTACTATCATAAAGATAAAACAAAGTACAAAATGAACATCAATAACCATAAAAGAAAAAGGAAGCACACATATCTGAAAAAATTTATCAATAGTATGAAATGATAAATGGATCAAATATAAAATAATAGTGGAAATAACACAAAGCATAGAGCAGAAAAACCATAAATCTTTAAACTTTAGGAATATGGTTAAATATTTAATAAATTTATAACTTTAAATGCATATATTAAAAATAAAATATGTTAATGTATTAGTGGACTAATAATACAAGTAATTATAATAAATAACTTTAGGCTAAACATAAGGAAAGCAGAATAAAAATTAAGACAGTAAATTCCTAGAATTAAAAAAAATAAGAATTTTTTAAAGCTGAAAGACATCATTTAAAGAGAATCATAAAATAGATAAAATCTAAAAAAATATTCAACAGAAAACACACATAAAAATTGGGACATGACATATAGAGAAAAATATTTAAAAATGCTTAAGAACATAGTAAATCAAGTTCTGTTCATCAATATGAAGATCCAAAAGCTACAGGATTACTAAAGAAAAAAATATATCTGGCATCTATCTTAGAATATAATGATCTAACTTGATGCCAGGAAACTTTAAGACAAATCTTTTAAAACATAAAAAATTGCTTGTAAGAAGACTTTAAAATTTATTTTTATAGTTAATTGTATTTGTTTATCCACTGATTTGTGTTAAACACTAATATTATTTCTTGGCAGGTGTATATATGAATGAATCTAAGTGTCCTTTCATTTCCAGGATTTCCCACTGAAAGCACACAGGCAAATGTATCATTCTTACAGTTCAGTAAAAATTCAAATATTTTGGATGAAAATGCAGCTCTATATGGCCCTGTGGACTTTAAAACTCTGCCTTAGCTTCTAGGTTCCCTGATTATATTCTATAAAATAATTCATGTATAGGTTCTAGGATTGTATTAAGGATTAAATCCTATTAAAGTCCCTTAAATTTTTGCATATTAGGATATAGTGGTTATGGAAAATCTAACATTTTGTCATATCAAGTTCTATAAAATTTTTTCAATATTCCGGTTGGTTAATTTGACATGGAACTCACTTCATGATTTCTATAGAGTCATTGGAGGAGTATTGTTAGATGCTCCTGTCATAGCTGAGTCCTACTCTTTCATAAGGCATCCCTAAATCTCTGCAAAAGATTAAAAAGACTGGTTCTGGCCCCAACTATATACTTACTGTGGGGGTACTATACAGGACTCGTCTTATGTAGTGATCTTCAGTATAACTAGAGCTGGTTTACAGCTACTGCAGATAGCCCCTAGGATTTTATGACCAATAACCAGAAACACATGGGGCTACTGAAGTGCCGAAAAAGCCAATTCCCTGGAGCTGCAAAACCCAATCAGCCTAAGCCAGTCAAACCCAGCACATGGATGTAATTAGGGAAAAGTACCGAAATCACATCGTTTAGCTAAGATCTTAATTTGGGTATGGTGCAGCTAGCTTTTGTTAAATGTAGGTATAAAAGGGCTTAAATGTGTAAATTTTAGGATAACTTTTTCTTTGAAGAAAGCTTTTGGAAAGTTTTTTGAATGAAAAGCAGAATATAAAATCTTTTCCTCCTATATTTTTAAATTTTATAAATAAATTTGAGGGATTTTCTCTCAATTTTTATCTCTAGGACTTGTCCACTTTTGAGGAAGGCACTCTCAAAATAATTGGGGTAGTAAGCTCTAGAAATCAAATAATATTAAGTGATTAACCACAAGATACAGACTTGAAATTCTTGATCCTGCTGTATTTACTTAGGTAGTCTGAGAACCATTACATAAAGGGAAGAGAAGACAAGCCTTTTAGCTCTCTGAAATACTGCAGAGTAGCCTGTTTATCTGAGTAACCATAAGATTAGTCCTCAGAAGAATTCAATTAGTCAACTTCATCCTACCTACCCCTCAACCTCATACAAACATACACAAATCAGAAAAGTGTATGATATTATAATATTTCATAGTCCAAGCTTATCAATATGTATGCATATTTTAATAGCATAAAGTGTCCACAGCACACCTTCCCAAACTATTTGCCACAACTGACAGTCAAGTTTTCCTTCATGCAAGTTAGATTAAGAACTACTTTATCCATTTCATAATAAAAATATCAAACACTTATATAATACTTCCCATATTCCATAGATTATTCTAGCATGCTACATATTTAAAAAATAATCCTCATAATAACCCCATTGAGTTACGTACAATTATTTTTACATTTCATAGCCAAGGAAACTGATGGATATAAATATTAAGAAACTTGCCTGACATCACACTTAGTATAATATATGGTAGAGCTGAACTTGAAATTTTTGTGCTATTTTCCCTTGATTCTATGAATATCAACAATAACTCAGAGATATTTTTTATAACTCTAACTAGCTTAAAATTTCTTCTAGTCAAATTTTTGATGATTTTGAGGCCTATTCCAAATTTCATTTCTATTAAAAAATACTTTTTTCTATCCACGAGCACATTCCCCACACTGCTAACAGAGTCTAATGCCCCCAGTTGTGCTACTGGTCTCAGGCACTTATTTATTTTCTGCCTTTATGATCTTTATTTAAATTTCCACTGCTTCCTCTCCTAAATATTTAACCATGTTTAATTCTCAATTATTTTAAGAGAAACTATTCTAATACTCTTCTTTACAAAATAGGCAAGACTTTTGTAAATTTTGTGTTTTACTTTTCTGCCCCTCCTACAACTGTGCAATCCATTATGATGTACCTTCTTATAATTAAACCCCCTTACTAATGAACTCCTTGTGCATGAATTCAGACTATATAATCCTAACTTCATCTTGCTAGCTCTTTCTGAAGTTTTACACATTACTAAGTAGGCCTTTGTGATAAGGGTTTGTGATTCAATTCAGTGAACTGGATTAACAACCACCCCAGTTAATGGTCTTTCTCTATGCTCACATCCTTTGACCTATAAATTTGTAGTCCTAATGTCTACTACCTTGAGTTTGGCTTTGAGATTTGTTTTGGTCAATGGGCAGTGGCAAACTTGATATAAACATAAGCTTGGAAAAAATACATGTACTTTCCATCTCCTCCTTGGAACCCAGCCAGTGACATCCTAAGAAGTTTAGACTTTCCAGCCAAGGATGTATGACCATACTTTTTCATTAGTCGAATTTTCTTTTTAGATTTTTTTTCTTTTTAAAGAAACTGTCAACATATTTTCCAGAGTGGCTGTACCATTTTACATTCCCACCAGCAACATATACATGATTCAATGTCTCCATATACTTGCCAGCATTTTAGGCTTTTAGGAGGTTTTATGTTATCCATTCTAATGTGTTGTATACTTGTCAAAAAACAGTTGGTATATCTTTTGTGGGTCCGTTTGTGGGTTCTCCATTCTGTTTTGTTGATATGTATGTCTATCCTCTGCCAATCCAGCAGTCTCAATAATTGTAGCTATTATATAACAAGTCTTGAAATTGGGAAGATTGTTTTCTCACTTTATGATTCTTTTTCAATTGTTTTAGCTATTATAGTTCCTTTGACTTTCTATATAAATTTTAGAATAATCTTTCTGTATCAACCAAAATTCTTTGTGGAATTTAATTAAACCTGGGTATCAGTTTGGGGAGAATTAATATCTCCCCATTCATGAACACTGTATATCTCTACATATATTTGTATTTTTAAATTTTTCTTCAGTGTTGGATAGTTTTATTATGCAAGTACTATACAGGGTTTCCTTTGGATTTATGTACATATAGTTTCTTATTTTCTTGCATTTGTAAATAGTATGAATTTTTAAACTTTCAGTGTCTTTATGTTTGTTGCTAATACATAAACTATAATTGATTTTGTATATTTATTTAGCTTTCTATAACTTTATTGAACTCATTAATTTTAGAAAGTTTTTCAATTTTTTTGGTAGGTCCTTGATATTTTCTATGTAGACAATCATGACATCTTCAAATAAGAAGACTTTAATTGCTTTATTTCTAATTTTGTATCTTTTCTTTTATTATCTTGCTTTATTGAAATGCTAAAACTTCTAGCATTGTGTTATAAAAAGAGTGATGAGATGAAATACCTTTGTCTTGTTTCCAATCTTAGACACAAAACATTCCATCTTTCAACATTAAGTACAATGTTAGCTATCAGCGTTTTGTAGATGTTCTTTAATCAAGTTGAGAAATTGCCTCTAGATTCCTATTTTTGGGTGACTCTTATTTTTTAATCAGTAATGGGTATCAACGATTAAAGGCCAGATACTACAATGGCTTAAGATGGAAATCATAGCAACAACATCCAACCCAACAGAATGAACAGTAATCTACATCACCTATCAGTTCTCTCAATAAATGTGAATGGCTTAAACTCTCCACTCAAGAGACATAGGCTGGCTGAATGGATAAGAAAATACAGGCCAAGTATATGCTGTCTTCAGGAAACACATCTAACCTGCAAGGATGCATATACACTAAAAATAAAAGGGTGGAGATCAGTATTCCAAGCAAGTGGAAGCCAAAAGAAGGCTGGCGTGGCAATTCTAATTTCGGACGATTTAGTTTTTAAACCAACAAAAGTAGTGAAAGACAAAGAGGGTCATTATAGAATGGTGAAGGGCACAGTTCAACAAGAAGAGATAACAATTTTAAATATATATGCACCCAACTTAGGTGCACCCAGATTCATAAAGCAA
>VSMD01116541.1:0-40512 GCA_008750895.1 Mirza zaza | reverse complement strand
GCATCACCTGGTTGCTGTTTGGAAAGTGGAGGGGGTCGTAGGGGGGGTGTGTGCAATAAAGCAGGGGCCATTTGTTCTCTATTCCTGGCAAGAACCTGGCCACCACTCCACATTGCTGTTATGGTCGTTCCCGTCCTCTTTTGCTTGCTTTAGGAATACCTACAAGGGTATTTCCAGGGCCAATTTTAGCTATTCCAAAAATTTCATTGCATTTTGAAAGGTGTGGCCTACAGCTCTGGGCAGAAAGGGAGAGCGACCCGTGCTTTATGTGGCAAATTTTTCTTGCCAAGATTGTCTGATGGACGCACATCCAGGCTTGTGCAGCTATTTTGGTACTGTTGTAAGGAAAGTTAAGCTATTTGGTTTGGAATCGCCTACGTTTCTGACAGACAAATATAAGCCAATTAAACTGGATGAAAAAATGTGGCAGAAGGAAGAATTTTTTTCCCCTGGGGAATAAAGACATTCTAATTTCTGCATCCTTAAACCTGGAAATAATTTATCCCTTGAAGCGAATTAAGAAATGTGGGTGGGTTATTTTTAACTTCCTTAATTCTACCTTTAATTATCCTCTTACTTCACCTTCCTATCTCTCAGGAGCAATATATTTTCTTACTAGGTAAGGGGAAATTCCTAAGTAACTTAACAACACACCTTGCCAATGTTATCCGCAGCACCGTGGAATTTCCTTCCGCCCACTGTGCTCCTTTCCAAGTTCTTTCTCACTCCCAGACAGGTAATGACTTCTCCCCTTACGCGGCACCATCTCTTCCAGTATCTCGCACCATCTCTTCCAGTATCTCGAGGCTTTTTATTATTACTCAGATAGCTAAACAAGATTCATTTTCTCCAGTCCATATCCATTCACCCATCTATATATTCACTTGTAAATTTTTGTTCAATAATTATTTAGAGAATCTCCACTATATTAGTAAGTGTCCCAGCAGGAGACATATGGGATATACAAATTGGGTGATCAGAAAAGAATTTAATATAGGGTAAAAAGCATAGTGAGTGTGGAGAACCCAGGAGGAGTTGGTGTAGAATCCTGGAGATAGTAACGGTGGGATTCATGGTTGCCCTTAGGCCTGGAGGGGCAAGGAGGGAGCAGTTACTGGAACCTGAGAGAGACAGAGATTGACTGACTGGTCATGAGCCTTGGCCTCGGGTCAATAGATGCAGCCAACCTGTAGCATCCTGGCTGGGAAGAAGCCTGGGGAATAAATGTCCTGACTTTTCTTTCCTCCTCTCCTCCCAATCTATTGCCATGTTCACCCTTGACCAGATTCACCCAGAAGCAGACAGAAGGAAGCCTATTAGTGCCAGTCACACAGGTCAGCCTTCCAGGGGAGTGGACCTGGCAGAGAGTGGACCTGGAGGGGCAAACAAAAGGTATCTGGCAAATCTGCTTTGTGGCAAACGGTATCTATTGAACTGCTTGCTGGTCAATTATAGTTGGGTAACCTGCAGGGGATTCAAACTCAGATGGCAGAAAATTAAACTCTTGTGTGCCCACAAGCTACTCTTCCCCCTTTATTACAATCTTGGTGCCTCTGTCTGCCAAGTCATCCAAATCAGACACATTGGAGGCTTTGGGATTCATTCTATACTCCCCCTCTCTCTTATGCTCCAGCCTTGCCACCCTTTGTTATGCTACCAAGAACTGGCATTTTACCTACAACATGTTCTCAAATCTATACTCTCCTCTCCATCCTCACTCTCATTGCTCTAGTGCAGGCCCTTGCTTCTTTTATCTGGTTTATTACACAAGCAACCTGCTGCTTTCCAATTCATCTTCCACGTTGCCACCATAGCGGCTTGCCTAAAACATAACTCTTTTACTGGTATATTATATGTCTCTCCCACTGGAATATAAACTCCATCAAGCTTGGAAATTTTTCTCTAGTTTTCTCCTCTGTTCTCAGCCTACCCATATGGCACTGGTGGGTACTCACTGAATTTGAATATCCTATGTCACTCTTCTGCTTAAGAGTTCAGTGAATCCCACTGCATGAAGAGTTATGTAATCATTATTAGTAGGAACAACTAATACTCACTGAGTACAGTGACATGTTTAATACTTACAACTAGGAAGTAGCTACTATCTCCAGTTTACATTTGAGGAGATTGAAGGTTAGTCGGAAGATTCACATGGTTGAATGAGGAAAAGCTCTAAGGATCTGGAAGAGAGGGAGAGCAGAACCGTAAGACGGAAGGAGCCTGGGTCTCTGAATCACTGTGTGGAGCACTGCCGTCTGAACTCTTTTATTAAGTGGTTACATGAGAAACAGATAAGCTTATATTGTATTGAGCTGCTGATATTTGAGCATTGATTTTTATGAGTTAACCTACTATAAGTGATGTAACTACCATTTAAGATGAACTTGCTTGTCAAAAATCTTTGAAGAAAATGACACTAAGTAAGACAGCCAACAAAATCAACAAATGAGAGTTAATTTACTTTGGCTTAGATAAAAAGAATAACATTTTAAAATAATTCCAAAGAGGTTAATAGGATCTTCAAAGAGGTAAAGGAAAAAATGATATCCATATAAAGAATGAGAAATTATGCAAAGAAAATTAGGAAAATAGACAAGATGACGATATGAAGATAGGAAAAAAATTAACTAATTTTGAAATCCCAACATGGAAAATATAGCTATTGAGATTGCTTTTAAATCTTCACTAAATAGGTAAAACTTCTTTGAACAACATTACATATAAGGCCTTATAACAGTGAGGGCTTAACTAAGAATATAGTTCAGAAAAAAAAGTGTATATGTAAAACTTAGAAACCTGTTTGATATATTGAAAAGGTTTCAACATGTCATATACATGTCCCATAGGAGTTCTAAGAGTCCCATGCAACAAAATGTTGCAAAAAATTTAAGATATAATAAGACATTTTCACTAATATATGAGTTTAATAATTAAAGTAGGCTCCAAAGCTAATAAAATAAGCACAAATAAATATCCAGATATATGAAAGATAAAGAAAAACATTTTTAAAGTCAACACGGTTAAAAAAGAAAGATTACCTAAAAAATTGGCAATCATTCTTATAGCAGACTTCATCAGCGACAAAAAACAACACAGCAATATCTTCAACATGCTGAGGGAAACAATGGTCTCTTAATAATAAGATAATATGGTAAACTATTATTCAAAAGGAGGGGGGAGTTTAGGCATACAAAGAGTAAGATCCCTACTAAGAAAAGTAATAAAATATATATGTCAAGAAGAAGAAAGGATTTATCCTAGGAATAAGAGAACAGTATAACAAAAAATTGTTAAGATCCTTTCTAAAAAAAAGGGACACAAAAGAAGTCCCAAATTATTGAAGAAATATCATAATGTTGGCAGTTCTCTTGAAATTAACCTATAAACATATTATGATACTGATTAAAAATTTAAAATGTTATTTTTTAGAATAAAACTTAAGATGACCATAAAGTTCATATGGAAGAATAAGAATAGGAGACAGACATGATCATGTGAAGCAGAATGTGATTGCACTTGTGCTACCAGCTATTAAGACATATGTTGGAGCTGTAGCCATTAAAATGGTATAGAATGGGCCTAGCAATAGAGAATTACAGTGATGGAACAAATTCAAAAGCTCAGAGGCAGACCCAGTAATTGATAGTAACTACGAATGTAAAACAGATGATGTTTCCTATCAGTGAAGAAATAATATTAGCAGTACGAATACTTTTCAAATCTTTGTTGTACATACTTATCTGTTATGGCATTTTTGTATAACACATTTGAACTTGGAGGAACATAATAGGAAGTTAGAGTCTTGCCATAGATCAAGCTATCTTTTCTTGGATTTAACAATAATATGATATATTGACTTCTTTTTTATTTTTATTTTTTATTATTGTTTTATTTTATTTTAATGTATTATGGGGGTACAAGTGTGATATATTGACTTCTGCTGGTTTCATTTCTTGATTGGAAACTCGGAAATGGGAGAAGAAGGAAACTGTGATTAAGTATCAACTAAAAGCTTATCTGTAAAATGGGGACAATAGTAGTGCTACTTTATAGAGTTCTGCGAAATTTAAAAGAGATAATTCATATCAATTGCTGAGAGGCACTCTAGTTTAATGGATGTTAGCTGTTAGAATTGTTATGCACCACAATCCCTTGCTCACTGAACTATTTGGTTGTAGGTAGAGAATCCCAGTCAGAACTTATGGATCCCAGTCATTTCACTACTAACAAATTGTTCGAGAATAAGAATTGTTGTGATATGTCTATCAGCTATTATCTAGATATCCGAGAGCAAGTGTCGGCTTGAGTGCTTATTTGTATTGACTCTTGTACTTCATTGCACTAGATGCTATGTACCATACTGTGCTTTGTTTCCCTAGCAACACCAATGGTTTATATTTTTCAAAAGCAACATATCTGGAGAATTACCTTTTTGGATAATATGTTTTCAACAAGTGAACTGATCAGAAATTTATCATATAGTATATCCAGTTATATATAGTTTTGAATGTCTGATTTAAATGTCTATGATATAGGCTACAAAGATAGATAAAACATAGTTCCTGAACGTAGGTGCCCCAAAAATCTACTGACACAAAAAAATAGAAACATGTTCAAGATATACATTTAGCACAGAGTGGGAAGTGATTTAGTTTTCAGAAGACATCAGGTAAAGTTTCACAGAGAATTCTGATATAGTAACAGTTTTAAAGGATGAAGTTCATCCAGCAGACTGGGTTAAAAGATAACATAGTTGTCTTAGCCCACTTTCTGCTGCTATAAGGGAATAATACAGACTAGGTAATTTACAAAGAAAAGAAGTTTATTTGGGTCATGATTCTGGAGACTGGGAAGTTCAAGAGCATGGCATCAATATTGGCTCAGCATTTGGTGAGGACATTCTTGCTGCTTCCTAATGTGGTGGAAGGGTGGCAGAATGCATGGAGCAGCAAGATAAGAAAAGGGACAGAACTCCTGTGATAACTAACCCATTTCTATGATGATGGCATTAACCCATTCAAGAGGGTGGAGCCCTCATAATGTAATCACCTCTTAGAGGTCCTGCCTCTCAGTACTGTTACAATGACAGTGAAGTTTCAACATGAGTTTTGGCAGGGACATTTAAACCACAGCCATATTCAAAAGTATTGAGTTATGCAATAATATACTATTTCTGAAAACGAAAAGGCTTTTCACACGTTCATTAAAACATTCTTACTAACCATATATACATATATGTATTTTTGAAATATAAATTTAAAAATAAAAATATTTTCCATATACTTTGTGCTGGTTAATTTGCTGCATAAAATATTACCCCAAAACTCAGTGGCTTAAAATAAATGACAGGAGTCATTTATTACTCCTCATGTTTCTACAAGTCCACTGGAGGTCTGCTGACAACTGATCAAGGTTGGCTCTGCTAGGGCAGCTCTGCTCCATGTGTTTCTCATCCCCCTGCTGTGACCAGTGGGCTGCCTGAGCATGTCCCTCTCATGGTGATGGCAGATGTGTAAGTGAAAACACTGAAGGCTTCTTAAAACCTAGGCTCAGTGCTAGTACACTGTCAGTTCCATGGTCTTTCATTGTCCCAACCAAGTTGTGAGGTTAAGTTTCAAGTCAAGGGGAAGGGAAGTGTATTCCATGTATGATGAGGCCATGGCAAGGATGTTCATGCTGGCATGGTTAAAAAATCAAGGCTATTAATAGGATCTACTTCATACCTCCAGCAAGGATTTTCAGTAGCTTACAACAAAAGGTATAGAAGGGGTCTACTACCAAAAGGCCGGTCTAAAAGAGACCATTTACAACAGAAACACCAGGGTAAAGGAAACTTGTCATCAGACACGGGCATGAATTCTGAGATTCCTGGCAGTCAAGGCAAAAAGGGAAAGACAATAAAATGTCTGAGAAAAGGAAGACTAGTAACTTGTAACGACAACTAAACACTATCTAACTCTCCAATATATTTATTCCAGATGTATACGTTCACATACATTCTGTGTGGTTAGAAAATGGACTGTTAGTGTATAACAAGATAAATTCCTAATCTAAATAATCTTATACATGTCCATCATTCATTCTTTTTCTCAAATAATGTTCTTATTCTTAAAAAAATGATTTTGAGATCTGAGAATTTTCCCTCTTTGGTCAGAAGTAGACCTTGCGTGTAGGGTCTTTTCAGTGTAAGGACTAGTCTACTCCCTTTACCTATGAAGGTTACCCTATTTTTCAGCAAAAGGGACCAAAGATAATTAAGCAGATTTTTTTTCACCAGTGTGTGATGGATGGCAAAAAAAATCTGGCACTTCAGCCAAGTTGTCTGCCAACATTTCTTGTTCTTCATTTGCTACTAATTGCTTGGTCATAAGAAAAAAAATGAAAGAAAAGCGTCTTCATGAAATTCTGGACTTTTTACTCTCCCACTTAATAAATATTTGGGTCTATCTGTTGCCTCACATCGTGTGTGAGTTGGTACAAGAACCAGTTTGCCTATTTTATACAGAAACAAACACTTAGCTCTGTGCCTTTGAGCTAATATCTGAAACAATGGTGGTGCCTTGTGTGTGTAGGTGGTTCTTAACTTTCTCAAACAAGTGGCAACATGGTGAGATTGAAAGGTTTGGGTCTGTGACAGCCTCCACTTGTATCCTAGTTACTCTGTGTGAAACTGAAATATTTGTTTATATATTTGAATCTCAATCTCTTCATTGGTAAAAGTGATGACAATAATAATCTACTTCAAAGTATGGTTACGAGAATTAACATTGAAATTGTGTGTACGTGTGTGTGTGTGTGTGTGTGTGTGTGTGTGTAGCAGCACCTATTATCTGTTGAATAATAGGTATTCAACAGATGTTAGACTCCTTTCCCATATGAAGTCAGGAAGACTATGCCTTGTTCACTAACACAAGCTAAGAACCTGTTGTGACATGTCAAACAAATTTGTGACATTACAAACAAATTTGTTTGTAAATCAAACAAATAAAAAAAACAAAACTATAAAATTACAAGTGAGTTTCCAGAGGTCACAGGGCAAAGACTCAAGACTAGAAATCAGAATTCCTGGTTCTCAATCCATTGTTCATTTGTTGCATTCATTCATTCACTCATCCATCCATTAATCACTTGTACCCACTCTTTGCTAAACACTGTCCTAGACACTATACATCTAAATAAATGAAAAAGACTTAGCTTCAACTAGCTTATAGTCTAGAGGGGAACCAAGAGAGAAATACAATTTTATTATCTTGGAATAAAGCTTTTAATAGAGGATTTGGTAAAAGATCAAGGAGAAAAAAACTGAAGAGCTGTTGATAATAACTTTGTCTATGGTTCTCTTTCTCTTAACTTAGTTCTGTTGGGACATGAGTCTTAATAAATAGCATACCTTTCTAAAGAACTAAATCAAATCGTCTGAAAGGAAGTTCTGTATGTTAAATCTGTAGTGATAAGTTTAAGCCATCATCTGTTTCTCCCAAGGTGTTTAGAATAGATGGAGCATTAAAAATTTGATATTTCCCATTACCTGAAATCTTTAGCAAGAGAAGAAAATGTTGTCATAACAAATCTATAAACATGTCGTGCCCTCTGCTTGAACTGATCTCTCCCTTCTACCTTCCCAATTTCACCCTCCCTGCAACTGACTTTTGCCCACTTATCCTTGATGTTTAAATTTAGGTGTTACTTTTAGGAAAGCATTGTGGGCTTTTTATTTTTTATGTGGCTACCTTCAGAGTTATTTTGCATCTGAAATAATTGTAATCCAGACTGATGTGTACAGTTGTTCAAGTTTCGCACTACACATTGTAATCTACATGACTGGCGCCCCCTAATGTTGTGAAATGTGCAACCTACACAACTGAAATTTTCTTTTCTGCAATTGTCCCTCCAATTGTATTAGATTCTTTTAAAAAATTAATTATTGAGCAATATTATTTTTAAAGCTAATGAAAATGCACACTGTCAAAAATGAATTCACACAATATAAATAAGTCTACATGGCTGTCACCCTCTACTCTCCTAGATTCCTCCCCAGAGTAATCAGCATTAACTATTTCTTGTTTCTTTTTTTCCCCCCACACAACATTAAACAGAATCTTAAGGTTTGATAGTCACAAACATTTGACAATTAGCACCTAAGATAGCCCCACTTTCATGTCATTTACAAATTCTATTCCTTCCGTTTGGAATGCACTTTCTTTTCCTTGACTTTCTGGCAAACTCCATTTTATTATTCAATCTCAGTAAAAGGCATCACACCCAAACACGTTCCATATCACATCCACACTCAGACCACTCCTCTGACCTCCAGATACGTATATATCTACCTTCTAAATTCCTTATGTGTCAAAGCACTTCAAACTTAACACACTCAAAAGCAAACCTGTGACCTTTCCCCGCAGACCTCTTCCTCTTCTGGTGATACCCATTACCATCTATCCAATCAAACATACCAGAAACCTGGGGTCACCCAAAACACCTCCCTCCCCTCATCCTCACATCCTGCCCAGCTTCCAAGGTCCATCAACTTTACCCTCTCACTTCCTCTTCAGTCAACTTACTGTTCTCTCCACTTTCACCAGTACCGTCGAAGTTACCATTACTTCTCCTCTGGACTACTTTTGTAACTTTCTAACTGATACATTGGTATCCAATATCTTATCCTGATCCCTTCTATACACTGTAGTCTGAATGATGTGGAAATGCAAATTTGATGTGCCATGCTTTTTCTAGAAACCTTCCCTTCTAAAAAAAAACATGTCTGTAGCACTTGGACTTGATTCCTCAATGCAGCCTCTGAGGCCCTGCATGACCAGGGCCAAACTCTCCAGCCACACCCTTCTCTCACTTACTGTACCACTTTTCTTATTTTAGCCACCCTGTTCATCTTTCAGTGTGTTGCCACTTGTTAAAATTACACACTATATGATTAGTCCTGGTAACAGGTATAAGTGAAGAGTGAGAAGCAAGAGTCTATGTCTTTCCTCTCATCCAGGTATTGTCACTTTGCCTCCTGAGAAGTCCATTGGAGTAGTCCATCAGTGTCCCCACGTGTACACTTGGGGATGGCCCAGCCTGGACACACGTGCACCTCAGGCTACCATTAGCTAAAGCATAATTAAGCAGAGGAACAAATGCTGGAGCAAGGTTTGTGACAATAGCACTCAGCTCCTTCTCATTAAGGAGGGAGGCCTTAGCCAGGCAAGCTGAGGGGGACATTTTCAGTTTTGGTCTGGTCTTAACTGCTCATTATTCCAAACACACTTGGTGTCTTTCTGCGTCTTTCCTCCTTACAGAGGTAAAACAGCTTCATTCAGGCGTACTGATTATTTGTAACAGAGCTCCCCATACTATTTATGAAAATCCTTAACCTTTGCTCAAGCTGTTTTTTTTTTTTTTTTTTTAGTATTTACTTCAAATATTGAGACTTCTTTAAAAAACTGGTAAGGAAGCTTTGCTTGCTCCCAGGATACTAACAGTTGATGGGTAGAAAGTGCCTAATTAGCGAGTCTTGATTTTTATTTCTGCTTAGGGGATCAAACAGCTTTTTGGTAGTCTGTATACTCAAGCCAACTGCCCCTTTATCTTTCATGGAAGTTTTCATATGTGGTTGTGGGCTTTCTATCTTTTTTTTTTTTCTTTTATCATATGGGAGGAAGAAGTATTTTAAGACTCCTTAAGTTAGGAAGGGTAAATTCCTGGATGGGGTCCAAGATTAAAACAGACTCATCCATTGGGGAGATACCTGGACAGCATTAAATTTCCCGTGCAGCATCATTAAACATCCTCTTTGCTGCCCTAGTTCATGATTTTATTGTTTCACCAGTTCACACTGACAGTCTTGGGGGCTATAATTTAGTGTGTCTGACTGTTGAGTGCATACTATTTCCATCATGTTATTAATAATACATCCGATTATGTTCTGGAGCAGGCATCTTCAAACTACAGCCCACGGGCCACATGCCACCTGCCGAGGACATTTATCTGGCCTGCCGGGTGTTTTTGCTGTGTTTTTGCTGCCACTGCCTGTCCTGCTTAGCAGCTGACTCGTCCCGGGCCCACAGTGCACACTCTCCAATGGTCTGAGGGACAGTGAACTGGCCTCCTGTTTAAAAAGTTTGAGGACCCCTGTTCTGGAGGAACGTAATGTATGTGTGCTTGGAGGAAATGTTTTAAGTGACATCAAATGGGAAATTGCTAATTGTATTTCTCCCTGAATCTGCCATTATTTGAAGGATTGATTTTTTCCCCTCTAGCTAGCAAATTGTCATCAATTGTTCCCTTCACTTTGCTATCCTACATTTTGTACCTCTAAGAAATCTTATAAAATTTTCAAAACTGAGTTCCCCCTTCCAGCTAATAGGAATTCCTTGCTGTTTTGAAATTTCACAGCTTTTGTGGTTTGTTTATTTTTGTATTACTTTATTCAGAAGAATAGCAAACACCATTCAGTAACAACCATATAATTGTTTAGCTTTTTTGGATAGATTTTTGTTTCAGGGCTGTCAATAGTTCTTTTTCATTTAAATTAATAACCTTACAGATTAATAATGATTTATTTGAGGGAAGAAACTAGGTCTCTTCTTCCATTAGATCCTTCTGATATAGACAAAAACCTGGGCACAAAGTTGGTGTTTTGTAATTATTTGTTGCTTATTCTTATTTTAAATGGAAAAATACCCATCAAATCATAGTTCTAAAATATAAAAAGTAATGAAAGTGTAAAAAATGTGCAGATGGGTTAAGAGGATAGATTTTAGAGCCAGACAGATCCAAGTACAAATCCTGGCTATACTACCAGATAATTATGTGACCTAGGTAAGTTCTCTAAGTCTTTGTGTTGATCTGTCAAGTGCAGACAGTATCTATCTCGTAGAGTTTTAATGAAAACTGAATGAAATAACACATATGTCTAAGTACAATGTCTAGCTCATAGTAAACACTCAACAAACGGCATACATTATGTTAATTATTAGCACTAATATCAATATTAGTATCATTAGTAGTATTAATGTCAATATTGAAATAGTGATACCTTTGGCATCAGACCCTAATTCCAACATCTGTTAAGGTTTTTTTTTTTTTCCCAGCTTTATTGAGATATTTTAAAATGTATATATTCAAAACAGTGTTTTGCTGTAAGTACACCTTGTGTGATGATTTGCATTCAGGCTAATTAACACATGTCACCTCACATAGTTATAGTTCTTTTTGTTGTGGAGAGAACACTGAAGATCTACTTTCTTAAGTCAAGTACACCGTACATTAACAATGTGTCAACAGGCCATCACAGTAATCTGAGTGTTCTTTCTCTTCATCATGCTGTACTGTGATCTACAGAACGCCTTCGTCTTAAAAGCTGAGAGCTGTTAGTAATGTGGCCTATGTCAGGTGAGGTCCTTTGAGAAGCAGATGCCAAGAAAGGATTAGATTTGCAAGAGCCTTGTTAGGGAAAGTGGTTCTGGAGGATAAAGATGGAGGGAACAGAGAGGGCAGATGATGCCGTTGCTCTATTCCTGTGAAAGGGGAGTGGAAGGGAAAGATGCTTGGGTAGGAGCTACAGTTCTGAGAAAGTCCTGGCCAGGCTAATTCAGAATCTCAAAGTAGATTTATAGGAATCCTCCACTGGGCAGGAGTGGACAGACCCTGGTACCACTGCTGTGTTCTGTCATTGCCTGGGGACAGTGCATGTGAAGCATGACCTTGGTGTGAATGCCAAGGCAGATCTGAAGGTGCAGTAGCATTGTCATCTATGTCATCTATGCTGCCAGCAGCAGCTTTTCTTGAATGGAGATCTAAGCAGTGCACCTCCATAATGCCCACCTGTGGTCTTAGTCCATGATTCCTCCACCTGTTAGAGTCTCCATTTATCCTCTGTGATATGAGGAACACAATAAATGCTCCATGGAGATAGTGTAAAGTGTCACTGAGATGATTTATTAATACCTGAAGTACCTAAAACATAGCCAAGTATTCAGAAGACGTATATTCTTTTCCTTTTCTCCTAGTTTTATTTTCTACTTTTAAATTCCTATCCCATCAAGGTACCCTTCCCATATTTTCTGAATGCTTCTAGTGCCAAGGTTCCAATGAATAGCTCAACACTGAAAACTCCTCACTCTTGTCTCATCATGCAGTCTTGGGCAAAATGTCCTGGAGTTGAATTACCCAGATAATGGCTCTGGCACTCTTGTTCCTTTATCTACATAGACAGCCTTGGGAAGGGAAAAGAACAGAAAAATGAAAAGCAATTCATATTTGGCATTGGCTTGTTTTTTTTCCCTTGAGGGAATAAAACTTGCATC
The DNA here is from genome assembly GCA_008750895.1 of Mirza zaza. Taxonomy (NCBI): domain Eukaryota; kingdom Metazoa; phylum Chordata; class Mammalia; order Primates; family Cheirogaleidae; genus Mirza; species Mirza zaza. The sequence continues at coordinate 28,204 of VSMD01116541.1, read as the reverse complement.
TCTTTGAGATTAAATAGTTTATGGGAACACTATGTCTTAGATGCTTTGTCCTATTTAAGTCATTGAGGGCACATTCAAGAAGTAGAACTATTTAGATCAGAGAAGATGAGCTGAGCTATCTTGAGTATATTGGGGTTCTTAGAAAGACACCCTTCTGAATCCTAGCCTGCCAATAGAGCACACAAAGGGGCAGGGGTCAAGATAACTATATATATCACACATAAAAATTGCAAAACATGGGATTAGAATTTTTTATAAACTATGGCAAGCAGATATATAAATACGCACAATTTTTAAATGATTCTTTCCATGCACATTCTTTTAAACATTGCTCTTGGGAGAGACACACGTTGCTTTTGCTTCTGGCTAGATTATCCCATGTCACAAAGGTGTCTGTCATACAGCTTCCAAACCCTTTCGGGAAGGAAGTTTCACTTTCCCAGCTCCAAACACCACCGATTTAAATTGGTTATTGTCCAAAGATTGCACAATGTTGTGTGGTTGTCTTTGGGTGCCTTAGCATTATAAACAAGATTAAAAACTTAACATTATTTTCTTCAGAAAGTTTCTCAGTAAAGCATCTTTGTTTCTATGCTTGGCTTAGCAAAGCTGATCTTGTCTGTACCTGTCCATTTGGGACACTTATTTGAATTGAGTTGTGTTGCAATCTGTTCTAAGAGATGGAAGAGAAAGAACACTCAGATTACTGTGATGGCCTGTTGACACTCTACATGCTCAGATTTCCTACTAAAGAACTTCGAGAGTTCCTCACTGCTTACAGAAAAAAGCAGATCAGAAAAAAGAAGCTAGGCTTCTTTTCTAAATAGTGACATATTTAAAGTTACTAAAAATACAAAGAATAATATAATGAGCACGCATGTATCCACAACCCAGCCTTGCCAAGTCTTAATATTTTGCTGTGATTGCTTTTCTAAAATGACACTAGAAATTAAAGCGAGAGTTATAGGTTCCTGTGATACCCTCCTTCATCTCATTCCATCCATGCCCTTCCAAGAAGTAGCCAATGTCCTGACTGATGTGCACCCTTCCTGCACATGTTTTTGTCCTACAATGGATGGAATGACATATATCCAAAAACAACCAATGGTATTTTCTAGGTTATAAAATGTATAATAAAGCTATAGTCTATATATCCAACTGAAATTTATATTTGTGAGATAGAGATAAATTTTATTTCTCTTCACAAATGAGTAACTATTATAATATTCTCATCTCTTCTCCATGTGTAGATTATAATCCTTACTATCTCCTTTTATAGATTTATTCAAGTTTTTTGGTTTTTTATTTTTTAATTTCTTTCTAAGTTAGTTGTGATAAGTTACATTCTTCTAGTAAATCATCCATTTCTTCTACATTTTCAAATTTACTAACAGAAAGTTGTCTATACAATAGCTTTAATATTTTCCATTTTCTGTTATTTTTATAGTATGTCTACTTTTTAAACTAAGACCTATGATTAACTTTGCCTTCTACTTTGTTTCATGACTAACTTCTCCAGAGTTTTTTCTATTAAATTAATTTTTTTGTAATTAAAACAGTCTTTGATTTTAATAATCTTTCTTAATATAGCTTTGTTTTCTATTTCTTTTATTTCTGTTCTTATACTTTTTATTTCTTCCTTTGGGCTCCCTTTAGGTTTTCCAATTTATTGAGTTTTAAGCCTACCATTTTAATTTTCAGGATTTTTTTTAGCAATTCAAAGTTAAAAATTTTTCTCTAATTACTGCTTTAGCCAAGCTCTACTAGTTTTGACATTATCATTCACAGAGTTTATATTCTTGGGTGAGATGGTAGAAGGTGATGGACAGAAATAAATGAATAAATAGGTAAAATATATTTTATAGGTGATAAGTGCTATAAAAATTATGAGCAAAGAAAGGGAATAAACAGTCCCAGAGCAGGGATGGGGGTTTTGCAATTTTAAATAGACTTATTAGGCAAAACCTTACTCACAAGGTGATATCTTTATAAAAACCTGAAGAAAGTGAAAGAAAGACACATGCCAGTACCTGGAAAAGAGCATCCAACCAGAAGGAACTGCAATGTCAAAAGCTCTAGGGTAGAAGCGTGGCTAAGTATTTAATACTTAAGGAGCAGCAAGGAAGTAGGTATGGTGGGAGAGGAGAACAAGGGAGAGAGTGGAAGGGAAGTATTCCAAGAATTAACATGTGACACACCATATAGGTTATGTGAGCTATTTTAAAGTACTTCTGACCTTAATGAGATGGCAAGCCATTGGAACCTTTTAAGCAGACAATTGTCAAAAACTGACTTTTATTTTTTCAAGTTTCAAATTTGAGAGCAAACTCTAGGAGCAAGAACAGAATCAGGCTCAGGCAGGAAGTTATTGAAATAATCTTGGCAAATGATGGTGAGTTGCATTGTAGTCATACTGATAAGTGAAGTTAGTGAAAAAAATGCAAAACTTTTAGCTGCCATCTTTCAAATATTTTCCCCCTGACACTTCTGTTTATGTTGTTATCATTTTGAATACTACCTTCCAGGTCTCCTAGATTTTTTTAATGTTTATCTATCTGTACTTGGTAATTTCTTCAAGTCTACTTTCCATTCACTAAGGATTTCTTCAGCTTGTTGCAGGCTACTGTGTATACTCAATACTGATTTTAATATCAACAATTGCATATTTCATTTTTATATTCTTTCTAAAATACATCTTTTTAACGGTTTCTTATCTTTCTCATATGTAGTTACTTCTTATGTCTTTAATTATTTTAAGGATTACTCCTTTAATCATATTAAATATACTCATTTCATACTTTCTATCTGCTATCTGAAGTTCTTGAAAGTCTACCTCTGTTATTTATTGGTCAGCTACCTCTTTCTAATGATTGTTCCTTCATAAACTGTGTAATTTTTCTTTGAGAGCTAATTTTCTGTGAGACTTTAGCATGGGAACGTTTTGTGACTTATTCTGAGGATATGTCCTGATACATTTGTGCTTGCATTTTCCCATAAACAGACTATTAAAATCAAATGATAAAAATGCAACAATTGTGGTAAAGGACTGAGGAAGCCCAGCAGAAAGAAACTAACCAGGTGTGGGGGAGTCAGTGACTTCCTACAATGACAGGTAGATTTTTTTAAGCCCTCTACTTTATTTGGGCAGCCCTTGGAAGGCTTTTCCTCTGTAGGTGTATATCAATCATGCATCCATCTACCCCTAACCTTTCAGGCCTAATGTTTCATTCTTTGTCTGCTTCCATGCATAAAAGTCAAGACCTTTGTTAATCCTAGGGTCTTCTTATGAACTTACTGATGAGGTTCACAGGATTTGTTTTTGTTTTTTGGTTCCTGAGGATTTTCTTTTCTTGTCGATTCAGCTATGCTTTGAAAGGATGTTTGCTGTATTTTATGGAGCTATCTAATGTAACATACTTACAGCAATACACTGTGAACTGTTTGGCCTCCCATAATCTGTTACCAATTTATCTTCCTGGTTTTATATTACACATTTAGTTATTCTTATAGCTTCAAGACTTGGCCAAATTGACAAATTATTACTTTAATTCTGCTGTTTTCTTCTCTTGGATTTTTTTCCCTTGCTGATTTCTTAAGTCCATATATGGCCTATACATTAAGGCCCAGCTTAAAAGACACTCCTTTTTTAGGAAGCCTTCTTTTGTCTGCCAGTGGGCAGTGATGCTGTCTCCTGTGGTGTCCATCGCATCTCTTCTTTAGTGTCTGTGCACTTCCACTGTGCTCACTGTCAGGCTCTTACTCCTCCCACGCCACCTTCCCCCTAGCGTTAGACTGGGAACTTATGCCCAGGACAAGATCTGTGGTTGATTAATTTCTCTCCCAAGTATAGCCCTGTGTCTTTGAGAGTCTGAGGGCTCATTAAATAAAATTGGATTTAAGCAGAGTTTCAAACAGAAGCTGTAGTATAAACATACTCTGAATGGGATTGGTATATCCAGTGAATGCTTAAATTAGATTTCTGTAAACCTATTCCAATTTTAAGACCTAATAAAAATAATAATAGTCTAAATGCTTGAACCTGTTATGTTTCAGACACTTTTCTGGGTGCTTTACTTGTATGATGTCTGATTCTCCTGACAATTCAGAAAAACAGATGAGGTACAGACAGTTGTTCAAGATCAGAGGTAGTAAAAGGGAGCGGTGAGATTTGGATTTAGATCTATCCAGCTTCCAAAGACAACAAAAGGCAAACGTACATACGTAACAAAATAGAAAAGCAATATGCTGTCGTGAAGAGAAAGTATTGATTATTCCATGTGGATGATCAGGAATGGTAGACCAAAGTAGATGGGGTTGGAATGATGCCACTCATCGGTTAAGGCACAGTTCCAGTGTCACCTCCTCCAGGAATCACTGACACCACCACTACCACCCCCCTCATGGATAGTTTCTTCCTGCTGGGTTTCCTCAGTCCTCTCTGTATTTACCACAATTGTTGCATTTGTTCACTGGATTTTAATAGTCTGTTTATGGGGTTGTCTCCCCACTAGACAATGGCTGACTTAAGGATAGGAACTTTGTTTATTGCTTTACTGTTTTTCCATTTTATTCCCATAAAATAGTAATGTATTTCTATCAACATTATTATATACCATAGCCTAGTCTTGGAGATTTATAATGCAAATTAGTAGATAAAAGTTCTAAGAAGTCCTACAGAAAAGAGATCTGTTTAGCCTTAGCTAAATGTAGCATTGCCCAGTTCTACCTGACCATATAACTCTTTTTTTTTTTTTTTATCAGAACAGGTATTAATATCTTGTATACCTAGTGTTTCAGAAAATAAGCCTTGGAAAATAGTCTTCTTACATGACATTCTAAAATATTTCTTTCCTTCTCATTTTAGTGGTGTTAGGTGAGAAGTGGAGTCCACTAATTTTATAACATAAAAGGAATTTTCCTCATATCAATTGCTAAAAGGAAATATGCTTTACATAATAGCAAGAGGTACATAGAGTTTGTTAAAGACAACTGCTCTCTTGGCAAGAAAAGGTACTTGGCATTTCTGTCATCGAGGTAAACACACTTGTTACAGGTGTTGTGGGGGTGGTGGTGTTGGTAGTAGTGGTGGTGAGGGAGGAGGAATCCCTGAATACAAACTTGGTCTTCACTTTAATTTCTCCATTAGAACGTGCTTTTGTTCCTTCATAAGCGTGGCCTTCTTTGTCTGCTGCTCCCGTGGAAGCACATAAATCCAAGTGGCAGCTGTAATATTTAGAAGCACAAAATGCAGGGGAAGGTGTTCAACAGTTTTCTCAGCGCTGATGGCAGCCAAGGGCTGGGCCTCGTGTGTCATAAATGGGAAGGCTGTCCAAAGGAAAAATCCTTTGTAGGCAGTTTTATCCCCTTTTAAATTTTTTGGTTTTAAAGAGTGGAATCTTTCAGTAGCAGAAGCAGTTGCAATCGAACCCCACCTGTTTTTTATATCTCACAGCTCCTCCGGGAGCAAAGCAAATGAAGATGACCCGGGAAAGAAGAGGAGGCATGATGCCAAGTTCTCCGCAGAGCTACTCTCCAAAAGATGAACTGTGCAAAGGTGCATTTCTTTTTATAACCATTTTGGTGTCTCTTACCCCATGAAATGACTCTTGAAAAGTCCCCTTTTCTGCAGCCATAAATGCTTCTACTGTGATCCTCAGGAAAACACTCGTAAAACACGCTCATGTGAGGAACTCAATGTTATCTGTCTCAGGAGTCCCCAGCATACTACGTCTATAGGCACAGACCTATATTTGATACCAAGGCATTTGGAAGTAGCACACCCCAAGATTCTCAGTGTTTGGTATAATTATAAAACGCCTTGCTGAAGAAGATTGACAAAGAAGTTTTTATTTTTTAAGGTTGTTATTTTTGTTTTCTTTACTCTACTTGTTAAGTAGGTAGACTCCTAAATCAAAAACAAAAGTTAATGCAGGGGTCCTCAAACTTTTTAAACAGAGGGCCAGTTCACTGTCCCTCAGACCATTGGAGGACCGGACCATAGTTTAAAAAAAAAACTATGAACAAATTCCTATGCACACTACATATATCTTATTTTGAAGTAAAAAACAAATGGGCAAAAACACCTGCATGTGGCCTGTGGGCCGTAGTTTGAGGATGCCTGAGTTAATGTAAAAATATTGCTGGTAACATTTTGATAAGGAAAAAGGACCATTACTAAGGACATACCATGGGATCAGCATCATTCATTTTACTCTACTAAATTCTCATCATACCCTTATAAGGCAATAAGGCAATTTTTATTCCCATTTTACATATGAAGAAAATAGATCTCAGAGGCTAAGAGGTCACAGAACTATGAAATGCTGGAGTCAACATTTGCAGCCAGGTCTGCAACATCTGCAAGGGTATAATAGGAATGCTGGAGGCTGGGGCAATTTTTGGTCAAGTTACCTATGAAATAGCATCTGCATAAAGACGTGAAGGCCATGGGCCCAGGGTCAGTGGGGGGAGGCATTACCAAAGGATGTCAGAATAGGGAGGCATGAACGAAATCACACCTGGCAAAATGGTCCATTAATGTGATCTGTCTACCATGCTGGGGCATGGGAAATGAGCGGTAGATGACACAGAAAGAGATTGGAGGAAGAGGCAGGGTCTGGACAACACAGAGCCTCTTGGGACATGCTACAGGGATTAGTTTCATTTTAAGGCCAAGAAGGAAGCCCTGATGGTGACTTGGACTAACTATGTGATCCCAGTGGAAGCGGAGCCCAGGGGACACATTTGAGATATATTGTTCTTGTGGGATGGATAGAGTTAGGTGATGCTTTAAGTGTGGAGCTGAGGGGGAGGCATCACTCGAGGAGGATGGCCTGGCCTCTCTGATGATGGGGCCATTCTCTGAGATAGAGAAGAATGGGGAAGAACAGGGGTTTGGGGGCCAGGAATCAGGAGTTCTGTTTGGGTCATCAAATTAGCTAGTGCCCAGTTAAAAAAAAACAGACACTACTAGATATTTCTACCACGGGGAATTTGTAGGAAAATGGCCACAAAGTTTAGGGGTACATTATAACTTTCGTAGCCCTAGGCATTTTTGCTTTCTTGAGCCCCTTCCTTCATAAAAAAATTTAAATATTTTAAATGACCATATGGGTATAATGACACATATAATCTAAGCTAGATTCATTGTTATATATTCATTTTTTTCTTCTGACTAAAGAAAAATTAAACCATGTATAGGGCCCATAAAACTATTGTGAGCCCAAGGTACTACACCTGTTGTGCCTGATGGATCAGGGGCCCCCATAAAGGTGTTGGCAGGAGGGGAAGGTGAAAAGGGAATGGGCATTGCACCGAGACCAGGGAGCTCCTGCAAGCCAGGGGCTGGAGCACCTGAGCGATGCCCGAGGATGGTGCTAGAACCTCCAGCTGCTGCCGGTCAGCCCAAGCCTCCACCACTCCTTCGACTGCTGTTGCAGCTTTTATGACCGATGCTGCCTAAAGTGCCCTCGCAGAAACTGCTGGCATCATGGCAGCTGCCACCAAGCAGACGGCATCAGGGTTGCCATTGCCATCGGTGCTGCCCCACTGCTGAATGGTTTTCAATGTCTTCTCCTTTCTCACCTCCATGCAATACGTTTTATTGGCAGGACCTGGCCGGAAGTCAACAGGCTCGCAGGTCTTGGTGGCTGTCATTTGCAGGCTTCCAGTCCTATCAGCGCAGGAGAATGTGAGAAGGCAAATGCAGGGTTGGTAATTAACCAACACATATCTGGCACACATATGGTATGTTTGAGGTGTCTGTGGAGCATGTTAATGGAAATGTCAAGTGAGATCACTTTGAAGGGAGTGTAAAGAAAGAACAGTTGGGCAACGAAGATTGAGAACTAAGATCACCGACATTTCCATCACATAAAAGAAGAGAAACTGGCAGACAAGAGTGAGACAATGTCAAAGAGGAAAAGTAGCCAACTGTGGAAGCTAAGGCAGCAGAAAGTTTCTGGGAAGGGTGAGTGATCGCCTGTGTTAAGTCCTGCTGAAAGGCTGAAGAAGATGAAAACGTAAAGATGTCATTGGCTTTCACGTCATGGCCATTGTCGGTGACCTTGACAAGGGTAATTTCAATCAAGTGCTACACACCGGAGCCAACAGGGTTTCATGTTTTCTCATTTGCTTTATGAAAATCCCCGTGATATGTGGATCATTACCTCACTCAGCCGCTGAATGGTGGAATAAAATTCCAAACTCAGATTTCTGACAAGTCCAGTCCCCTTTCTACTATTTCAAAAATTTATAAAATAATCACTGGCCTTCCTTTATAAGCAATAACATTGCAAAATATAAGGTTCCAATCCTTTCTTGCAGAAATTCTGGTCATGTGCAACTCGGACCACATGAAACCTCAAATTAAAACTATTCTTAGATACGAAATTCCAAGGCCTCTAGGATTTCTCATCGAGAGGCACTGTGAGTGTATACAGATGGAAACCAGGATCAGGTATGGTCTTCCCATTACCACCTCCACCAGCACTTATTTTATCATCCTTCCATTAAAGAGCAGGGAAGATTTGGTGTTCTGATCCCTTTATTTTAAGGCAACAGCAGGGAACTTTACATCACATCTGTCAGCTAAAAAATCCAGAGAAGCTGTTGCATGCTAGTCAGACTGCAGAAGATGAAAGGTCAAGTAACAACTGGTGAGGTGAGAGGAACTGCAAAAGAGGAAAATGAAAATCTATTGAAAAATGAGGAGTTACCATGGAAGGCTAAGTAGCCATGAAGGGCCCCAGGAGAATATCCCCAGCTGATTCTAAAAAGTCTGTGGAATTACTAGTGGCACCAGTAGGAAAATTAAGATAGAGAAAGAAATAATTATCTGGGAAAACCAGGTACATTCCTTCTTCCAATTGCTAAGTTTGTCTCTTGCCTAAATCACTGTAATGGCTTCCTCATTGGTGTCCGTTCCTTTGGAATAGCCCCCATTATGACTCCGTGCACTTAATGCCAATATTCCAAAAGCACAAGTTTAACCACCTTGTTTAAACTCTGCAGTACTTCCCATCACTCTCCAGATATAGTGGAAATTCCTTAACATAGCTTTCCTCTCTTACCTTCTCCACCCCTCTCCCAACACACACACACACACACACACACATTATAGGCACCCATAATACTCCCACAATAATAACTACTCCCTGTTATCCTGGATAATGTCTCTCCATCCTGTTCATCTCAGCTTAAATACCACCTCCTGCAGAAAATCTTTCCTGATCTCCGAGACTGAGTTAAGTGCCTTCACTATGTCCTCTTCCCCTGCCTTAACATATTTCTCTGTGTAGATTATTTATTTGCATGACTTTCCCACTGGATTATAAACTCTTGAGAGTTGGGACTATGTCTTATTCACTATTAAAACTCCAATGCCTAGCACAATGCATGGTCCATTACATCATAAGAACGCATTGAATGAATAAATGAAAGAGGAAGGAAACAGTCAGGATAGGACAGTGCTAGGGGCTGAGTGGAGCTTGCATATGCATCACTCAAGAGATCCCAAGGCAGCGTAGCCAGAAAGGAATCCTTGTTGAAAGACCCAAGGTCAAAGTCAGGAAGAGCAGACCATATGTAAGGTCAAAAGAGAAGATATAAACCTAAGAATGCATTGTCAAATAAATAGTCTGATGAATTTATGGAAATATGGGACAAGGTATAAAGAATGGCTGGAGGAGGGGGCGGTTAGGAGAAAGGTGGATGTCTTGGTCCATTTAGGCTGCTATAATGAAATACCTTAGATGGGGTGGCTTATAAACAACAGAAATTTATTACTTACAATTCTGAACACTGAGAAGTCCAAGATCAAAGCACTGGCAGATTCACTGTCTGGTGAGAACTCACTCTCTGGTTCATAGACAGTGCCTTCTCACTGCATCCTCACATGGTGAAAAGGAGGCAATTGTCTGGGGCTTCTTTTATAAGGACATTCATGAGGTCTCCACCCTCATGACCTAAGCACCTGCCAAAGCCTGACCTCTTAATACGACTGCATTGGGGATTAGGTTCCAACATATAAATGGGGAGGGGGCAGGCACAAATAGTCAGACCATAGCAGTGGAGAATCATCAATTTGGGGCCCATTTATGTCTAATGATGAGACCTTGTGGAAGTGAGAAGAGTTTGAAGGGGCTACTCTAAGCTGACCTACACATGTACAAGGCAGCAGAGATAGCAGGTAACAGAGCTATCACAGGCTTCTGGAAGCAGATGGCTTGTGTTTGTATCCTGGCTCCACCTCCTACCAGCTGTGTGACTTTGAAGAAGTTACTAATCCTTTCATGTGTCAGTTTTTCTCACCTGAAAACACTGACATTTTCAGTGCCAGCCTCTTAAATTCATTGTGATTTTTAAATGAGCTAATTTGTGTAATGCCTCTAGGACCTGGTACATAATAAGCTCTCAATAAATGTGAGCAATCAGTAAAGGTTAGCGATGCCTGGATTGCCAATGATACCATTTGTGTCCAGCCTTTGTGTGTTGATGGTCCTTATTAAGAATTTTGGGAAGTTGTCCTTTTCACACTGTGTTTTTCACCACACCTAACAGTTATTTCCACATGCAACATGCACTTAGACAGAATCTATTTAGATGTTTAAGATAAGATATTACTTAACAGCATTTTGTAACAGTTGCATGAAATTGCCAAGGTCCCATCCCTTCTCTCAGCCTACAACTATGGTTGGGGACAGGGAGCATGGTGAAGGTGCCGGGGCAGACCCAGCAGGATTTCCGACTCAGTGGCAAAGGCTGTATTTGGGTATTGGACCCCAACCTGAATGATGCAGCTTCATTTCCTAGAGAAGTTGAATTATGAATTTCATGATACAGGTAAGGATACAGAGGTTTTTGTGGGTTTTTTAAAATAAAATTTTCATTATTTAACACTTGGGAGTTTTTATTGCTACAAGAACAAAAAGAAAGTGGAGGCAGGACCTATACCTTCAGGACGCTGGACTCGTGGGGGTTGTCCCAGGGACCACAGCCCCACACTCTCCACTGGGTGCCGAGTCACCGTGGCCTGCAGCAAAGGAGCCAGCGGGCAGAGGTGGACAGTGCGAGTGGCCCTGAGAGATGGACAGGGAGCTGGCCCCCTCCTGCTTACCGCACAACTTGAAGATGTCCAACTCGAAGATGACCAATTGCAGGCAACACTGTGGGGCATCTTTAAGCTTCCCTGCCCCGGGAGATTGTGGGGCTCACACAAGCACACCTCACACTCACACCCAGATTCTGCCGACTCTGGCAGACAGACGCAGCCCGAGTGCCAGGACCTCCCAGGGACCTCTCACACCTGCAGGAAAGCGAGTCTCGCTCACCTGGAGAGTGATCTACTTCTGAGAGAGACAGGGAGGGGACATGGAAGACTTGGACAAGGGGTCTGTTCCCACAGGGCTGACGGACAGGTGGACACTCAGCTTCCAATGCAACAGCCCTGGGCATCCTAGCTGGCCTGACTTCAAGCAAAGTGACACCCAGGGGCCTGCCTGCAGCACCTTTTGCAAAGCAGTCTCTCGAGGGGGTATCAACGGGCAAACCCGGTGCAATCTGGGGCATGAGGCGCACTGGTGCCTGTCCTGCTGCTGGGCCCTGGCTCACTGGGCTGCTGGTTTGGGTTGGGCCAGGGGCCAGTGGCTGTTTCATTTCCCCAGATCAGCTGGCCACCCATCCGCTGACACAGCTGGAAGGCATGAGGGACCCAGGAGTGCATCTTGCAGAAAAACTCCAAAGAAGGGGCTACTTGGGGGTCAGACTCTCCAGGAGTAGAGAGTGTATCCTGGGTGGTCCCTGCACCCCAACCTGATAGGGTAGGGTCTCTAGGGAGCAGCCAGGGAGGCCTGGCAGCATACCCCATTGGGAATGGGCATCTGGTGGAGAGAGCCCGGCTGTGCTGAGAGGGGCAGGGCGGGGCTCCTCAGCAGGCCTGGGGTGCAGACGGGCATGGGCTTCACAGTGTGGTGGTCACAACTTCAGGAAGCGAGTCCCAAGGCAGCAGTGCTGGCAAAAGAGTGTAAGCCTGCTGACCTGGCTAGCAACCCAAGCTGCCTCCTGCTCACCCTCCTGGTGGCCTGGGGACCAGGACAAGTGTGACAGGCTGGGCCTCTTCCCTCTGGCAGCTCCTGCTGAGCCTGCGAGAACTGGGCTCAGGGCAAGGAGTGGGGACACTCACACTGCGGCGGCCCACTGGCCACTATGGAGGCACATGCTGCCCCAACAGTTGATGCCACCCTGGCAGAGTGAGTGCTGACCGTGACCTTGCCCCTCTTTGCCTCCAGGGGTAGATGAGCTCCAAGAAGAACAGCTGGCCACACAGGGAGACCCAGGGAGTGTTTGGGGCAACAGCACAGCTGGGGGGTCTGGGTGTACAGCATCGGCTGTAGAGATGTAGGGCAGCAGGGCCGTAGGGCCACAAGCCACAGGATGCGCTGGACAGAGAGGGGCATGAGGGGTGTGTAGCTGACCCACAGGTGGATGTGCAAAAGGAAGGAGCTGTGCGGCACCTGTTCCTGCCCTGCTTCCTCCTGAGCTCCCAGGGGCACCCCTGAGCCCCTATAGCAGATGCTATTCTCTGCCACACGGTAATACCTCTGCCTCATATTTTCCTTCTTACAACGGTTATTTCTTTCTCTTTTGTAATTGCCTTGAGTAATAATATTAGCTCTAAAAATGCAAGCTATAGGCAAAATGTCTGAGAAATTCAATTGATTATTTCCTGAGGATTGGGACAGAGCTTTAGTGTAGGCAGCTCCTGATCTTACCTCTTCCCTGTGCTTTGGCCTCAATCACATTGCCTTTCTTCTAAGGCTCCTGCTAATTCACACTATTTTATATAACGCTATCATGGGTATCTTAATTGAGAGTGCCTTTTGATTCTTCTAGGGAAATTCATCTAAATTATGTTTTGTAGCTTCTCAATCATTTCTTTATATGAAAAGTAGCTTCATTTCAGAATAGGAAAACAGTTTTCCCATTCATCATAGTGATAGTTGTGATTGATAGCTATTGTGTTTTATCATCAGTCTGAGATTCCTAAACTTTCTCAAGTTCATGTCATTTAGTATCTCACTAATTTTTTTCATGGCATGCCTAGGCTTAAAGAAGTACAAAATATTCTGTTTATTAAGCCGTTAAGTGGAAACAACTCAGTATTTATATCCTAACAACTTAGTAGACATTCGAAAACACAATGCACACAAACTGAAAAAAAAATTATATTCTTATATAGTGACACTGTATTTGTTTGGTATGGCTATGTATTAATCAGGGTTCTTCAGAGAAACAGGACCAATTGTGTGTGTGTGTGTGTGTGTGTGTGTGTGTATAATATTGTGGAAGCTAACAAGACTTGAGATCTGCAGTCAGCCAGCTACAGTGCCAGGAGAGCCAATCGTGGAGTTCTAATCCAAATTCAAGAACCAGGAGGGATAATGATATAAATTCTAGTCCAAGTCTGAGTCCAAAAGCAGGAAACTAGGAAACCAATCCAGCAGGAAACCAATATCCCAGCTCCAACAGTCAGGCAGAGAGAGCAATTCTTCTTGCTCAGATCTTGTTCTATTGGGGACTTCAGCTGGTTGGATGAGGCTCACAATGTTGGGAAGGCTGATCTGCTTTACTCAGTGTACCAATTCAACTGTCACTCTCTCCAGAAATACGTCACAGACACATCCTTCTAGAATAATATTTAACCAAATATCTGGGCACCTGTGGACCAGTCAAGTTGAGACATCAATTAACCATCACAAGTTGTGATGTTAATAAAATACCACAGGCAGCAAAAAGTTGCTTTGTCACAAGTGTGGAGGCTGGAAATCCAAGATCAAGGTGCTGACAGGTTTGATTTCTTCTCTCTCCCTGGCTTGCAGATGGCCACCTCCGCATTGTGTTCCCATGTGGCCTTTCTGCGCACGCACATCGCTGGTGTCTCTTTGTGTGTCCAAATTTTCTCTTATAAGGACAATAGTCATATTGGATTAGGGCCCACCCTAATGGCCTCATTTTAACTTAATCACCTCCTTAAAGGCCTTATCTCCAAGTACAGTCACATTCTGAGGTCCTGGAGGTTACAGTTTCGACAAATGACTGTAGAGATGGGGACACAAATCAATAACATGTACTAATGGGGTCTGTGTGCCTATTTGACATCGTGTTGTACTTCCTCTCAAACCTCAGAATCATATTTGACACTTCCACCCTCACACTGAATCTTGTACAATACAATCTTGACATCAGAGTAACTGCTAAAAACTTTTCAAAAAGAAAAAACATCATCAAAAGGAATGCAGCAAGATCTAATGTTGAGACTAATCTAATGTGAACTACCGCAAGCTAATACTTGGCATGGGATTCAATAAATGTCAAGTATCGCTATATTTTTCTTGAAAATTTAAGATATTCTGAGGTGCCCCTGTGACTTTGCTATGGTGCCCCAGGGCACCTTACCACATGGTTTGAGAACCATATTTATCATATTTGGTCTTCCCAATGACTCTCAGTTAAGTACTGTCTAGCCTACTATTTATGAGAGAAAGAAACTGAGGCTAGGATGGGGTGGGTAATTTCACTAAGGTAGCACAGTTAATAAGTAGTAGAATCAAATTTATCTGCCTCTGAAGCTCAGTTTCCCACTGCACGACTGGTGTGGACAAAGTTGACCAGTGTCCTACATCCAGCCCCACCTCCTCTCAGTGTACCATGCCTTCCTCTTCTGCTAAGGCTATAAAGTGAAAAACCACTTATGCCAGACTCCTTTGCAGCTGGGGTTCAGGAGGCAAATTAGGATTTTTGAATTAGATGTACTCATGTGAGATTTTAAGATGGGAGTGCAGTGGAGGTTATTGTCATGCTTGAGACGTGGGCATTTTGTTTTGCAGTGGCATCCCAGCAATGTGTCTCTAGGCTTGAGTGTCAAAATACTTACATCACTGAGCAGATTCACTGTTCATTGCCTGGTCACCAATTGTGTGGAGGTCAAGAGCAGTTGTGATGACAGCAGTGGAGTCCTGCTAATCTGGCTTGCTGATTCTTGGGCTGCAGCCACTGAGGAATGCTCTTGAATTTAAGAGTTCCTGTAGCCATCCCATAATTCCCCCACCTTTTTGACTGTGGCAGATATAACTGCTCTTCAGGCTATGTGTGCTGGGACCATGCTTGTGATGTTCTGGGACATTCCTGAAGACTCAGCTATTTTCTACATTTCAAATCCTTTAAATATGTTAGGAAGCCCTGAATTCTCTGTTAAAAGATCCTTAAAATGCCTTGAGTGATACATTGTTTGTACACATAAGTTTGAATGGTATAATTATATTGCATACATATTAATAACTTGTGAGAGGGACAAATAACATTACATTTGTAGTAGAGAAATAGGAAGCATAACAGAGTACTTTAGCCATGATGACCTGTATGTTTGGAAGGCTCAGATATTAATGGGCTACTTCTAATTTCTGCTTTTAGGCATTATTAAACAGTTTAGGTGGATAGTTTCAAAAATAGACTTTTCCATATTCTCCCCACTATCTTTATTTCTTGAACTATATTTCTTGGAAAATACATGCATATATAGACATACCCTTAGATGATGTACTGTATATTTGAAACTTTCATCAAGAACATGAAGAAAGAAATAAACTCTATTTTAACACAAATATAAATAGATCAATAAATCACACTTGGCTGAGTATCAAAAGAGCAAATTACTTTTGATAATCCTAGACTTAGAGAACTCCCTCCAAGCTTCTCTATGGTCCTGAATATGGGAATTTATTTTTCCTAAAGGACTAATCCCAACTAAAAGAACTGGGCTGTGCCTTGATAACTGTTCCCATCAAAGCATGGGGCAGCCTCTGTTTAACATCCAGTCTGAATGTCATCGAGACCTAAGCTCACCTTATAAACCAGAGAAAGGAAACAGAGATGTTGTCTGCCCTGGGATTGGTGGAATCAGACCACGGCTTGGCAGGAAAAGAGAAGGCATACTCCAAGGGATAATTGAAAAGGGTTTAATCAAAGGCCTATTTGCAGTTAAGGTCAGGGTTAAGGGAAGAAATATGGATGGAGAGCGACTCAGGTACTAGTTATGGGGGAAGCTATTACTTCCTCTAGTTCTGAATGGGGCAGGGGGAGCAGTAACAGGAACATGGTAAGAGCTGTGTTCGGGGGAGAAGGTACACCTAGCAGGAGCTGTAGCCACAGGTAAAGAGAGGCAGCTACTGCTAAATTGGCAGGGCAGCCTATCTGGCAAAGATAAGTAAGAACAAATGTTCCCAAAGCCTATTCTGTATGGGTAAAGTGTCAAATTTTGTAGTCAATAAAACCTAGATTCAATATGACATACTAATGGAGTGTTCTTAGGCATATTACTTGAGTGTTCTAAGATTATCTTCTCAGGTTTTAAATAGGAATAATGGCCAAGAATGCCATAGGGATCAAAAGAAATAACATATCTAAGAGTGATTTGAAAACTAACAAATACAATGAAGTTCCACTTTTGATTGTTATTGTATTATTTTATCATCATTATTATCATTGTTATTGATACCACCTTCAGAGACACTCATTGATTTAAAGAAATATTTGAACAGGCCATCTTATGACCAAGATATGATTTTTTTTTTTTTTTACATTTCAGAATATTTCATAGCGTGGCCACTGCTGGCTACTTATATTTAAATAGCAGGCATACAGGGAACTAAGTACAGTGAAGAAGATTTCAAAAAGTAAATAGAATACTATAGCTTTAAAGGAATTAAAGAAATCACAAGTGGCAAGGCTTCTTAGATTTTGTTTTCAGTAACTCCATGTGAAAACTTGGAGACATGGTCATTCAGTTGGTCAATAAGCCAAAGGTATTAGGATGGCAAACCTACTTACACCTCAGGCACCCACCTCCTGTACCCATGGCAAACATTGGAGAGACCAGAAATAATATCAGAAGCCAGATAACATTGGAACCCAGAGATAACATTAGAATCTTCCTCAACATAGTATTCCAGGCAGCCACTAGTAATTGATTGGAGGTGGCATATGAGATTAATCCTATTTATCATCACTGCACATTTAACTGATAGGCAGTGTGTTGAAATTGATTGAACCCCTGGGTATTAGTTTGGGCCTCATAATTTTTAAAGGAGTCCAACAAATTAGAGCAAGCCCAGAAAAGAGTTATCAGCTTAGTTAAAAGACCTGGTGATATTTAACAGGAAAATGAGAAGACTTAGGAAAGGATAAGAGTAAACTCCTCAAGTATCTCCAAGGTTGTGTGCTACAGAGGGAAGCTGCATTCATTGTGATCTCAGAGGAAAGAACTAGAGACAATGGATAGAAATGTCAGTGAGGCCTTTATCCGCTGTTTAGCATTCAGAGTTGACCAATAATAAAAGTGTAACCTTCCAAAATACTAAGTTCAATTGAACCTGGGTGAACCTCTATCATGGGTGTTTTCAAATATTATAAAATGATTCCTGATTTAGGAGGGTAGGTAAGTTAGATGACGACTAATATCCATTCCAGGTGTGTATTTCCATAGTTTTAGGTGTCCGAGTGTTCAGTGCTACACACCAGTTCTCAGAGGGCAGCTGTAAAGGAAAGCCATACTGGTTCACTTGGGAATCTTCAGATGGGTATAGAATTGGCAAAGTCCCATAAAATCCATTTTCCAGCTTTATTTTACAATGTGTGAGCCAGAACTCCCCTAGCCAATATTTTTTGCCCCAGAAAGGAAAGCTCACGATGCAGTAAATTACTAATGATGCTGCCAAAAAGGAATTTCACTCTCAGATCAGATTTGGATTAAATGTAGTAAATCCGGGGCATTAGTTTTTAATAATCAAAAAGTTCTGTCAATGTGCTTTCAAAGAACAAAATTCCCCCCTTTTAAAGGTCCGTTTGATGTAACACTTGAAAGTTGAGATGCAATCAATCATTAACAATCTTTAATATTCTCTACCTTCTAGAAATACAATACAGTCAAGGTGCTGAGGTGTGAAAACTGGCCAAGGCTCAATTCTCATATAAGATGAAACCACTTTTGAAGTATCATTTTCTTACCCACATTCAATTTAGTCATTTCTTCAGTATATCACCTTTATCCATCACTACTTATTTGAATTAAAAGACTTTACCTGATACTTGGGTCTCTAGGTGCATGTAGGGGGAAAGAGAATAGGGTGTCATATCCACAAGAAAAGCAAAGATTAGATTTCCCAACTTCTGTAATAAAATGACAATAAAATAGGACTTAGCTATCTCCATATGAAATTACTAAATATTTATTTAAATCTAACCAAATAGATTCTGCAATGCTGCTACTCTTTTGGGACAACCTGAGGATGTGGATTCTATCTTATTTATCTCTGTTTTCTCAGCTCTTAGCATAGTGCTCAAAACGTAATAGGGATCAATAAGTATATGAGGAATTGATTAAAACACAAACCATGAAGTCCTCCCTCCTCAGAGTATTCAACATATGAAATTATCCTGTTTTTTGTTGTTGTTGTTTTCTTATATGTCTGTGTCCCACACGAGCCTGTGAGCTCCTGGATCGACCCAAAGAATGATACCTTCCATTTCTGATACCGAGTGTCTAATTCAGTGCCTGGTAGGCATTCATTTAATGCTTCTTGAATGAATGCTTTAATGCTCTCCTTAGTGAGATCACACCATGCACTCACACAGGCTTTACCCAAGAGCAGCGCTGGTAAATAAGAACAATGGCTTTTCAGAGTGGCTGGAGCCCTACTCGAGAGTCCTCAATCAGCCATTTACTAACTGCACACCCTGTGGGAAGATATTTATCCTCTATGATTTTCAATGTCCTCATTTGTATAATAGGAAGAATAGCAGTTTAAATATAGGATGTTCCTTATTTATAAAGCACTTTCCTACATATATTAATTATATTTAGTGTGAATCTGCCCAGTTATATGCAGAGGTGCTCTGGGCAAAACAGTCATCTAACAATTAAGAGCAAAGGCTTTGGAGCCAGGTGTCCTGGCTTTGTCAGATTGCAGTCTGAAAATATCAGTTCTTGGTGCACTCATGGCAGAAGAATGGCCAGACATGCCAGAGTTAGGCAAGCATGGAAATGAGGTTTAGACTAAAACCTGACAGTTTGAAACTCAGATTCACATTCACCAGATACATTTCCTTGGGAATCTTATTCACCATCTCTATGCAAGTTCCTCTTTTATAAAATAGGAATGCTAATAGTACTTACTTCATAGATTGTTGTGGGAGTCAAACGATGTGTTGCATATAAAACACATAGAACAGTGTCTGGTACACAGTGCACAGAAAATGAGGTGATAATTATTATTATTGTTTCTGTATTTCTTCTTTTATGTTGCACATAGATGTTTTCATGTATTATCTAGCCCAACAGGTAGCAGTTCCATACCAGAAATCTCCTTATTCTATTCTAACTACATTTTCTTAATTACATGGCATTGGCCCATTTCATCTTCTTTATTAACTTGCTGAGCTCCACAACTAAGTTTTCAAATCCTCTAGTACTACAGCACTTTTCAAAATCACTGAGTCCCAAAGCTGGTCCTGAAACCTAACCTCTCTTTGGTGAGATCCATCTCAGTTCATGTTGCCTCCACCTTTCCAGTCATTGATTAAATATTTCAAAATATCTTCTCTACCTCTTCCTTCTCCCTAACCACTTTTTATTTCAGAATAAAAATAAAAGAATAAAGACTAAGAAAGTCTTTCTCCACCATATTTTCCAAATCCATCCCTTCTGCTCTACTCCTACTGTTGGTGCCCCAGTTCAGATTCACGTTGTTTTTGTCTGGGCTATTGCATCAGCTTCCTAAGTGATCTCTCAGTTTGTGGTCCCCGCTTTTCCTTCTTCACACCACAGCCAGGCCAGCCTTTCCAAAGCACTGCTCAAATGTTATGGCTCCTCCTTCCCCAGCACCATCCGGCAGGGCTCCAGATTACTACCCATGCTTGTATCCATAGCTCCCTTTCTCTGTACCCCTTTATCTCTCTAGGGTTTGGCCTCCAATAATGCATGCAGGGAAAAAGTACTAATATTTATTTTAGAGCCTATTTAAGCTAGGGATGATGCTGCACACTCTTACATTTAAAATGGCATTTAACCCTTTCTGCTCCATCCTGATTCCCATATATTCACCCAGCACACTGCTTCCTATAAATGTGGGAAGTGCTGTGAACCACTTCCCTTTCAGCACAGAAATGACGCCAGACTTCACTCCTCATTACCCTTTTGGGATCTCCTTTCTACTGGTTGCCGTTTTGACCTGTCCTATCTGCCTTCAGACCCTGCTTCCCTTTCCTTACCGTGAACCATTGGATCATTGATGAAATTTCAGACTACCAGAAGGGGCTATCATCTGACATTCCCTTAAGGTGCTCCTTCTGTGAACTGCTTCTGGACTCCAAACATAAAAATTACTGGCAAGAGGTGCCTCTTTAAAGCTTCTGGGATGCTGCTAAAGCCAGATATACATTCAGATTTGCAGAAAAGGAATGTGGGATGGGCATTATTACCCCATTTCTTCCAATGAAGAAACTGAGGTTTGTTCAAGGACACACAGCTAGTAAGAGGCAGATCCAGAATTAGAACCCAAGTGCTTTGAGATCAAATCCTCTGTTATATTCTAGGTGCGTGCTTCTTGCTCATGTAGCGTACTAGGTTACTCTGTTCTATGCACTTACTATTTTATTACTAAAAACCAAAATATCTCATTAGGTGTGGCGGTGAAACGTATTTTCTGTACCACTCTCTCCATTCCTAAATCCTTCAGATTGCTAAGAACTCTCAGACCTCTCAGAATGCAGAAAAATTGTCTTCCTGCACTGTGAAGGCAGCGTGACATATAGAAAGTGAAAGGGCTTATGAACCAGACCAGACAAATCACAGTGCTCTAGCTGGATGGCCTTGAGCAAGTTATTAACTCCCTGGAGGCATTTTTTTCTCATGTAGAAAATGAGACTGATGTCTTATTTCCCTGGGTGGTAGGGAATGAAAAACATATTTTAGACACCTAGGCAAATCAACATTGTTAACTCACCATCTCTTCCAGTCCCAAATGACTATATCCTTCTGCTGCCAATAATGAGTATATTTTTAAGAAAGAACTTACTTTGCCCATATAATTCTAAATCTTTCAGTTATAGTTTTCAAAAAAAGACTAGTCCTGCTTTGTTTGGGAGTTAACGCCTTTATATAAAATGACATCTGTTGGGAAGAGTTGTGATCACATCAAAGACCCATCTAATTCCTTTTTGTAGGTTCATTATTCAGGGAAGGGAAGAACTAACTAGCTGCCAAAACTTTGAGTAGAAGCATAATTCCAAAAACTAAACCGTCTCACCACATAAAGAGCAATACAATCCTAAACTCAGAGTTATTCAATCTCAGATGGAGAGAAATGAAATAGAAATGTGAATTATATAAGTGAAGAGCCCCAAGCCAGTTCTCAATATTTTCCAGGAATTTCTTTATAGCAGTCATGGAAAAAATATTGAGCTGCTCTTTTGACCTTCACAGTGTGTGTGGCAGAGCACCTCACAAAGTTTTCTGATTGGTCTTTATTGTTATTTTATAGTAAAATCTGGGTTTTATCAATTTTTCATAGTCAATTAGATCCAGAAGGGCCCTTAGACATGATGTCAGGCAATAGCACCCTCAGGCAGGCATCTCATCCTCAGTTTCCAAGGGCTAAATATCTGCCCTCTGCTTGAGGAAAAGGAAAGAGTGGGAAAAGAGAAAGAAAATGACGAGAGGTACCTATGAAACAGCCCACTACTCAGGACTATCGCTACCGTGTTTCCCCCCAAATAAGACCTACCCATAAAATAAGCCCTAGCAGGATTTCTAAGCATTTGTGCAATATAAACCCGACCCCAAAAATAAGACCTAGTGATGGGCGTGGCTACGCAGCGTATCTGCCCAACCCATGCATTTCCTTGTGGAGCAGTAAAGAAGACGAGCAGCCCTTCTCACCTGCCCCATGAGAGCTCTGTTGCTCGACATGAGACATTGGGGCCAGTGGTTCTAAAGGAAATAGAGTCGCAAGAAATTCAGGATGGAATTCAGGGTTTGGTGAGTTATGATGATGTTCCAGAAGAAGAATGCTTAACTATATCTGAACAGATGTAGATTGTTGTGCCGTACTTAAAAAAAATAACACATCCCCTAAAAATAAGCCCTAGGGTGTCTTCTTGAGGAAGAATAAATATAAGACCCCATCTTATTTTCGGGGAAACACCGTAATGGCAAATGAGTTTACAGTATTCTGTATGCATCTAGGTGGTAGTCTCTTTGAGAAAACCAATATTAAATTTAGTTCTAACCACAGTTTTCCAGGTTACACTCTTTTCTGAGTTCTTTCTTTCTCTGCCTTTCTCTAGGATTTCATCCTGCACTTTATCCTCTGATTCTTCTTAAAAGCTCTCCATATTTACTCTACCAGCTCCCTGGGGGTGATTCTTAAGCCTCTGCCTCCAGTTCAGAACTCTCTGGAGTGCCAGAAGCAATAGAGCCAACTGATTTCTGAACATCTCCATCTAACATTAAACAGAGCTTCAAGCATGAGTCCAACACTGAACTCATCAGATTTACCCCAAAGCTCCTTCTCCTCTTGACAATTAGTCAAATAAAAATATGAATATAAACCACAAATGTTTACTTATAGATTTTTTTAACATACCTCAGTTCTGGAGTCAAACCAAAAATCTAACTCATAATTAAAGAGAATAACAATTCTCAGAAAGTATCTGCCACTACCAAAACAACCGTTAATAGAATCTGATTAATTTATAACAAACATCATTCTCCATTTTTAAAACATATACTTTACTGAAGTATAATTTATGTACACGTTGCTTCCTTTTCCAGGACATTAGGGAAAAATAGGGAACATATTTACTCTCCTCCATTAAATAACTTGAAATCCAGAAACAAATATGAAAAATGACTTTTAGACATTGAACAACAAGCAGCACAAGACTGAGAGAAGGGAAACAAACAAGGTGATTTCTATGATTGCCCAGCTTACTATCTGGAGTTGTAGAGAAGGTAGGAAAAACTCAAATAGATCAAACTTTGGGAAATAAAGGTAGCTAGAATTTGAGGCACACAGTACCAGAGTGAAGGGAGGTAGAGAAAGAGAGGGAGAATACCCCAGAAATCTACAGAGGGGTCTTCCAAATGTTTGGCTGAGTATTAAACTATGCATACATGAAAGGAAATAACCCAAATTCAAGAAAGAGCCATTGGAAATTAGTAAACCGAAAAATTTCCAGAGCCTGCACAGGGCTGAAATTGTGTGGCAACCAGAGAGGAAAGACATTGTAATAGATAGAATCAGGTCAAGTTCTCAGAAGAGCATTATAGTGGGGCTAACCTAGTTCTAGACTTAAAGCTACTCTGGACATACATTAACAAAGCTTAAAAGCAAACATTGAAAGTATTCAATGGATTCCAAGTAACTTCATGCTACAACAAAATTTAACATTATATAAAAGAATATAATGAAACCCTGTACCTAACAATGTAAAATCATAATGCCTGGCATCCAATATAAAATTAACAGGTACTCAGAGGAGCAGAGTAATACAGACCATAATCAGGAGAAAAATTAATCAATAGAAACAGACCCTGACATGACAAAGATGATGAAGATATTGAATAAAAATATTAAAACATAGGTTTTATATTTTAAAGAAGATAGTAAAAACATAAACTGCATGTTTAAGAAAAAATGCAAGATATAAAAATAAGACTCAAATGAAATTTATAGATATAAAAATGCAATATCTAAAATAGAAAATAGATTAGATCCTGAAGAAAAATTAACTTGAAAACAATGGAAATTTCCCAAAATGAAACACAGAGATGGAAAAAAAAAGAATAGAGCATCAGGACAGAATAAAGAAAATATTCTTCAAATGAAATGATATGGCTTAAAAAAAATTAGACCAACAAAGCAGTATGGAATTTATTTCCATCATATCTGGACTATAAAATATACTAAAGAAAATTCTTTTGGCAAAAGAGAATTATATATGTGTGTGTGTATACACACACACACACACACACATCTCCCACTTTCTCAATTTTTGAATTCTGAGGAATCCAGGATAACCAAAGGATAACAAAATTATCACTATTTTGAGATGATGAATGTCTATCTGGAAAATCAAAAAGACACAACCATAGCAACAGGAATGACAACAATAGTGGTGATGACAATAACAGCAAATTCTAATAATAAGACTCAGCACATTGCCTTATGATAAAAATAAATACACAAAAATTAATGGCTCTTACACAGATCTACACAAAGGATTAACCCTCAGAAATGGTAAATATAGAACATTTTTTTCTCATTGTTAATCTCTTTAAACCAATTAATTTTATGAGACAAAAATAACATTGAATTATGGAATTTAGAACATAAGAAGAAATAAAATATATGACAATGCTAGAACAAAGTATAAGGGGGGAAATTGAAGTACATTATTTTGAAGTTCTTACACAGTACATGAAGTGAAGTAATACAACTTGAAGGTGGTGGTAAGTTTAAAAAGTAAAATGTAAGCCCTAAAACAACCACGAAAAATGTAAAGCAAAGAGATACAGTTATTGAGCCAATAGTGGGGAAGAATAAAGTATTAACAAATACTCAACCTGAAAGAAAGCAGAAAGAAGATAAAAAGAAATAAAGAATAGAAAGGTCAAATAGAAAATACATAGTAAGATGACCATTTATGCATATATGTTGATAATTACATTAAATTTAAATGGTCTAAAGACTCTAATTAAAAGGGGGTGATTTTCAGACTGGATTACAAAAGCAAGACCTAACTATGGCTTGCCTACAAGAAACCCACTTGCAATATAAATACACATATAAAGTCACATCAGAATGACTAAGAGTGTTTATGCTTCAAGTATCTCAAAAAGAAAGTCAGAGGATCTCTGGGGAAGAAAGTGAGAGACACTGAGTGTAGCTGTTGCAATAGGAGCGAGACCTCATTTTATTATCCTTCTTGTAAAACCTCGCATAGATTATGGCTGCCTACCTCTCTGAATGTGACTCTATGAGAGGTTGGATTTGTATTTCCCTCTGTTAGGGATGATGTGAGGGCATTGTGCTCCCTTTCAATTGTAGTGTGGGGCAAGATATGATGGAAGGCACTAGAGGATCTTGGGTACAAGGGGTGGACTGTATTAGCCATCTCTTACAGACTACTTCAGATCCCCTGAGCCTTACCTATTTCATATTCCAGCAAGCACTGTGCTATGTACTCTCAGATTGATTTACTGCTGCTATAATCTGTCAGAGCCTCACTGCAGACCTGTACCGTGTGCTTCTCCTTCCCTGGAACTTACTTCTCAATCTTGAAGCATGGAAAGTTTGAGGACCACACTCAGTACACACATATGCAAAACTCAGAAGTGAGGCACAGTTAACACTGCTTGGAGTAAAACTTTGACAAATGGAAGATGAAAGAAGGCAGATAGATTCTTTTCCTGCTCTCTCCTTATCATAGATAATCCAGAGATGTATTACATTGGCTTTTCAGTCAATCTTGTGGAATCAGACATCTGGTCACCTCTACCTGTGACTCACTCAATAACACATCCTTTGATTTTCTTTCTCTGCGTTGCTCCCCAGGGTGCAAGGACTATTACATGGGGTTGTACTTCCTGCCAAATTACTCATATGTAAACCACTGTCCCAGTTTTTGAATTCTGAGGAATCCAAGCTAATCAAAGAGGTGACAAAATTGTCATTATTTTGAGATGATGTGTGTCTATCTGGAAAATCAAAAAGGCACAACAACAACTGGAATGACAACAATACCAATGATTACAACAACAAAAAAAATTCTAATAATAGGATTCAGTACATTGCCTTAAGATAAAAATAAATACACAAAAATTAATAGCTGGCCAGGCGCCGTGGCTCACGCCTGTAATCCTAGCACTCTGGGAGGCCGAGGCGGGCGGACTGCTTGAGGTTAGGAGTTCGAAAGGAGCCTGAGCAAGAGCGAGACCCCGTCTCTACTATAAATAGAAAGAAATTAATTGGCCAACTAATATATATAGAAAAAATTAGCCGGGCATGGTGGCGCGTGCCTGTAGCCCCAGCTACTCGGGAGGCTGAGGCAGCAGGATTGCTTGAGCCCAGGAGTTTGAGGTTGCTGTGAGCTAGGCTGACGCCACGGCACTCACTCTAGCCTGGGCAACAAAGCGAGACTCTGTCTCAAAAAAAAAAAAAAAAAATTAATAGCTATTCTATATGCTGGTAATAACTTAATTAAAGAATTAATAGGAAACATACTAAACCTCAGGATGACAAAATGGCTATCCTTTGAGCCATAAAAGTAATGAATTTCCATCTTTTCGAGATGGAAAGACTTAGTATTGTAGACATGTTAATTCTACACAAATTAATCTGTAAATTTAATGAAATACCAATAAAAATTCTAATTCTTTAACCTAATGACTTAATTCCAAAAGATATCTGAAAGAATTAATTCATGGAAATAGCCAGGGACATTTTGAAAAAGAGTAATAAGGGATAACTAACCCTGAAGATAGGCAAGATTGCTATAAAGCTATAATTTTTAAACTATGCATTACAGATATAAGTCTAGGAACCTGGCCTGAGTAGAGACAGATGTAATATATGTTAAAAGTGGCATAACAGATCAGTGGGGAATTAGTGGATAGTTTTTTATAATAATAGCACAACTGGCTAGTCACTTGGGAAAAAAATATATTCCCCCCTCACACTCTACAAAATAATAATTTCCAGATGGAATAATAGCATCTTAATTTGGTGTGTGTTCTTCATAACTTTATTTTGGCATGTGTTGGGTTCCTTTTTTTTTTTTTTGCCATTACAGATTTTTTGCACATAATGTTCTTTAAGTTACTTTCTTCATTTAACATTAATTACCTCTGGGGAGTGGGGAATGGACTGAGTTTGAGGGTGATAATACAAGAGGAGTATATAATAAATTAATTAGTTCATTCAACAAACAATTATTGAGGGTCTGACAAGTGCCAGGCACTATTCTTCGTGCTGGGGTATATTAATAGCAGTGAACAAGAACAACATCTCTGCCCTCATGGAGTGTACATTCTAGTAGGGAGGAGAGCGGCTATAAACAAAATAAATAAGTAAAATATATCATATGTTAAATGGTGAAAAATGCTTCAGAGAAAAATAAAGCAAAAAAAAAAAGTATAATGTGGTTACGCTTCGCTAAGAAGGTGACATTTGAGTGAAGAGGTGAAAGGCATGAGGAAGAGGCCATGTGCTTACCAGGGCCTTGATTTCCTGAAATTAAAAAAAAATTTAAATAGAGAAAACAAAGACAGGGGCAGACAGGCTCCAACTTGGCTTTTATTTTTTGTTTTGTTTTAAACGGGATCACTGTGGTTATCATGCAGAGAATCTACCAAAGGGAAAGCAGATAGGAGGCTGCATAGCACTAGAGACAAGAGATGAGGATAGGAGAGACCAGGCTGGTGGCAGTGCAGGTGTGTGAGGTAGTTGGCTTCTGGCTTCTGGATGTCTTCCGAAGGCCCTGCTGCCAGAATTTGTTGACCAGTTGAATGAAGAAGGTAAGAGAAAGAGAGCTAGGAAGGCTCTGAGAATGTCATTATGAGCAGTCAGAAGGCGGATTTGTCATTAGCTGAGATGTGGAGGATGGCAGGAGGGGTAGGCTTTGAAGGGGGTATCTGGGTTTTGTTTGGGATCTGTTAAATTTGAAATGCTTATTTGATATCCAAGTGGAGATATGAAATAGTCAGGTGGACACATGAATCTGGAATTCATGGGATAGACTGGGAACAGATATACAAATTTGGAAGTCATCAGATCACCTTCTAGGCCATGAGACTGAATGAGATGATCAGGGAGAAGAGAGCATGTTTCAGTAATTTGCATAATAAATATTTAAATTTTATAATATTTTATGATATTTTTGTTTTATATGTATAATTGAAAATACTTGTAAAGCACTGGAAGAAGAATATGCAAAAATTTATATATTCAACTATAGAGTAAAACATTCTAGGCTTGATACCAAAAACACAGTCATAAAAGAAATTACCAACAGATATGACAACATGATATTTTTAAACATTCTAAATATCATATATGGTGTGTATAAAAGTAATAAGTCAATAAATTGC
>VSMD01116540.1:0-10575 GCA_008750895.1 Mirza zaza | reverse complement strand
CAGTCTGGGCCGGGCGCGGTGGCTCAAGCCTGTAATCCTAGCTCTCTGGGAGGCCGAAGTGGGCGGATCATTTGAGCTCAGGAGTTCGAGACCAGCCTGAGCAAGAGCGAGACCCCATCTCTACTATAAATAGAAAGAAATTAATTGGCCAACTAATATATATAGAAAAAAAGTTAGCCGGGCATGGTGGCACATGCCTGTAGTCCCAGCTACTTGGGAGGCTGAGGCAGCAGGATTGCTTGAGCCCAGGAGTTTGAGGTTGCTGTGAGCTAGGCTGATGCCATGGCACTCACTCTAGCCTGGGCAATAAAGTGAGACTCTGTCAAAAAAAAAAAAAAAAAAAAAAAAAAAGCCATCCAGTCTGTGGTATTTTGTTATAGCAACCTAAACAGATTAAGACACTACAAACAGAAAATTCCAAAGAATCTATAAGAAAGCTACCAGTGTTAAATGAATTCAGCAAAGTTGCATGTTATAAGATCACTGCACAAAAATCAGTTGTGGTTAGGCATGTAATCCCAGCACTTTGGGAGGTCAGGGCAGGAGTATCACTTGAGCCCAGGAGTTTAAGATCAGCCTGGGCAACATAGAGAGACCCCTATTTCTACAAAAAAATTTTAAAAATTAGCCAGGTGTGCTGGCATGTGCCTGCAGTCCTAGCTACTCTGGAGGCTGAGGTGGGAGGATCACTTGAGCCCAGGAGTTCAAGGTTGCAGTGAACCATGATCATGCCACTGCACTGCAGCCTGGGTGACAGAGCAAAACTCTACCTCAAAAAAAAAAGAAAAAATCAGTTTGTATCTATACACCAGCAATGAACAATTCAAATAGGAAATTAAGAAAGCAATTCCATGGGCCAGGCATGGTGGCTCACACCTATAATCCTAAGCATTCTGAGAGGCTGAGGCCGGGGTATCGCTTGAGGTCAGGAGTTTGAGACTAGCCTGAGCAACAGCAAGACCACATCTCTACTAAAAAATAGAAAGAAATTAGCTGGACAACTAAAAATATATAGAAAAAAATTAGCCAGGCATGGAGGTACATGCCTGTAGTCCCAGCTACTTGGGAGGCTGAGACAAAAGGATTGCTTATCCCAGGAGTTTGAGGTTGCTGTGAGCTAGGCTGATGGCATGGCACTATGGCACTCTAGCCTGGGCAACAGAGGAAGACTCTGTCTCCAAAAAAAAAAAAAAAAAAAGTAATTCCAGGCTGGGCATGGTAGCTCCTGCTTATAATCCTAGTACTTTGGGAGTATATATTGCTTGAGGTCAGGAGTTCAAGACCAGATTGAACAACATAGTGAGACCCTGTTTCCACAATAAAATAAAAAAATTAGCTGGGCATGGTGGTATGCACCTATAGTCCAATCTTCTTCGGAGGCTGAGGCAAGAGAATCACTGGGGCCCAGAAGTTTGAGGTTGCACTGAGCTATGATGATGCCACTGTACTCTAGGCCAGGTGACAGAGCAAGACCCCACCTTTAGAAAAAATTAAAGAAGACCTAAATAGGCTGGGTGCGGTGGCTCACGCCTGTAATCCTAGCACTCTGGGAGGCCGAGGCAGTGGGATCGCTTAAGGTCAGGAGTTTGAAACCAGCCTGAGCACGAGTGAGACCCAGTCTCTACTAAAAATAGAAAGATATTGTTACAATTAATATTGAAAAGAAAAACAAAAAATATAAAAATAGAAAGAAAGTTAATTGGCCAACTAAAATATATAGAAAAAATTAGCTGGGCATGGTGGTGCATGCCTGTAGTCCCAGCTACTCTGGAGGCTGAGGTAGGAGGATAACTTGAGCCCAGGAGTTTGAGGTTGCTGTGAGCTAGGCTGATACCCCAGCACTTTAGCCTGGGCAATAGAGTGAGACTCTGTCTCAAAATAAATGGAAAGATGGCCGGGCGCGGTGGCTCAAGCCTGTAATCCTAGCTCTCTGGGAGGCCGAGGTGGGCGGATCGTTTGAGCTCAGGAGTTCGAGACCAGCCTGAGCAAGAGCGAGACCCCATCTCTACTATAAATAGAAAGAAATTAATTGGCCAACTAATATATAGAAAAAATTAGCCGGGCATGGTGGCACATGCCTGTAGTCCCAGCTACTTGGGAGGCTGAGGCAGCAGGATTGCTTGAGCCCAGGAGTTTGAGGTTGCTGTGAGCTAGGCTGACGCCATGGCACTCACTCTAGCCTGGGCAATAAAGTGAGACTCTGTCTCAAAAAAAATAAATAAATAAAAAATAAATGGAAAGATATGCTGTGTTCATGGATTGAAAGACTTAATAATGTTAATGTGGCCATACTATCAAAAGCAATTTACAGACTGTAATTTGGTTTTCATCTCTAGTTCCTGGCTCACAGCTCCTAAAACTCCTGTAATTTTCTTTTTTTTTTTTTTGAGACAGAGTCTCGCTTTGTTGCCCAGGCTAGAGTGAGTGCCGTGGCGTCAGCCCAGCTCACAGCAACCTCAAACTCCTGGGCTCAAGCAATCCTGCTGCCTCAGCCTCTCGAGTAGCTGGGACTACAGGCATGCGCCACCATGCCTGGCTAATTTTTTTTTTATATATATATTAGTTGGCCAATTAATTTCTTTCTATTTTTATAGTAGAGACGGGGTCTCGCTCAGGCTGGTTTTGAACTCCTGACCTTGAGCAATCCGCCCGCCTCTGCCTCCCAGAGTGCTAGGATTACAGGCGTGAGCCACCGCGCCCGGCCCACTCCTGTAATTTTCTAAGTGATTACAGTAATAGGAATATCTTTTGTTAAATATTTAGCCTTTTGTCCTTGGTTGCTGTAACAGCTCCAGAACTGCTCCAAAGTGATAATTGTGAAAGATGTGTTTTTTTGTTATTCATAATAAGCCCCTTTCAACCATGCCTGAGTTTATGTTAATGAGGTAATTTTTGGAAAGTCCCCAGATAATCACAGGTAGAGGGGGTGGTTGCCAGGGGAACCAACCATATGATTAGAACTTTCAGTTCAACACCCCAACCCCGAGGAGAGAGGGCTGAAGTTTGAGTTGATCAATGGTCAATGATGTAACCAGTTATGCCTATGTAATGAAGCCTCCAAAAAAACGCAAAAGGGGCCGGGCACGGTGGGCTCACGCCTGTAATACTAGGACTCTGGGAAGCCGAGGCGGGTGGATTGCTCAAGGTTAGGAGTTCGAAACCAGCCTGAGCAAGAACGAGCTCTCGTCTCTACTATAAATAAAAAGAAATTAATTGGCCAACTAAAAATATATAAAAAATATTAGCCAGGCATGGTTGTGCATGCCTGTAGTCCCAGCTACTTGGGAGGCTGAGGCAGGAGGATTGCTTGAGCCCAGGAGTTTGAGGTTGCTGTGAGCTACGCTGACGCCATGGCACTCACTCTAGCCTGGGCAACAAAGTGAGACTCTGTCTCAAAAAAAAAAAAACAAAAAAACGCAAAAGGGCAGAGTTTGGAGAGCTTCCAGGTTGGTGAACAAGAACACATGCATGGGCCGGGCGCGGTGGCTCACACCTGCAATCCCAGCACTCTGGGAGGCCGAGGCGGGAGGATCGCTCAAGGTCAAGAGTTCAAAACCAGCCTGAGCAAGAGCGAGACCCCGTCTCTACTATAAATAGAAAGAAATTAATTGGACAACTAAAAATATATAGAAAAATTAGCCGGGCATGGTGGCGCATGCCTGTAGTCCCAGCTACTCGGAAGGCTGAGGCAGGAGGATTGCTTGAGCCCAGGAGTTTGATGTTGCCGTGAGCGAGGCTGACGCCACGGCACTCACTCTAGGCTGGGCAACAAAGCAAGACTCTGTCTCAAAAAAACAAAACAAACAACAACAACAAAAAGAACACATGCATGAACCAATGATCCTCCTGCCTCACTCAGCTCCACATGATCTGAAGCTCCTGTGTGAGGAGCCCTTCCATACCTGGACCTATGTTTTTCTTCATCTGGCTGTTCATTTGCTGTCCTCTAAAATAGCCTTTGTAACAAATGGATAAATGTAGGTAAAGTGTTTCCCTGAGTTCTGTCAGTTGCTCTAGCAAATTAATAGAAATCAAGGAAGGGATCTCAAAAATTCCAAATTTGGTTGGTCAGGCGTCTAGGTAACAACCTACTACCGTGTTTCCCCGAAAATAAGACCTACCCATAAAATAGCTCTAGCAGGATTTCTAAGCATTTTCGCAATATAAGCCCTATCCCGAAAATAAGACCTAAGCTTATCTGCACAACCCATGCATTTCATCACGGAGCGGTAAAGAAGATGAGCAGCCCTTCTCATCTGCCCCGCCGTGACAGCTACTATCCCAGAGGTGACCAGAAAGGTGCGGGCAGCCCCACCAACAAGGTGGCTCCCCCTGTCAGGTCCCGGCCATCCTGTGCGTGCTGCAAGCTGAGGCTTTGAGGGGAAAATAACACATCCCCTGAAAATAAGCCCTAGGGTGTCTTCTTGAGGAAAAATAAATATAAGACTCTGTCTTATTTTCAGGGAAATACGGTACTTGTGATTGTTGTCTGAGTGTGTAGGGTTGGGGGAAGTTTTGTGGGACTGAACCCTGAGCCCTTAACCTGTGGGGCCTGACACTATCTCCAGGTAGATAGTGTCAGAATTGAATTGCATTAGAGAACACTCAGCTGCATGTTTGCCGGAGAATTGCTTGGTTAGTAGAGAATTGGTTGTTGGGGGGAGATGGGAACCCTCACATGTGCAGTGTATTGTGTTGAGTAAGGGTAGATAGTAGGAAAAATGCACTTTGGTTTTTTTCGTATCCTCTAATACAGAGAAAATGCAATCCCTATCAAAATTACAATGAGGTTATTTTTTTTACAGAAATGGAAAAGTTGACCCTCAAATTCTTTTTCAGAGATGACGTCTTGCTTTGTTACCCAGGCTGGAGTACAGTAGCACAATGCTCACTGCAGCCTTAGACTTCTGGGCTCAAGTGATCCTCCTGCCTCAGTTTCCTGAGTTGCTGGGATTAGAGGGATGAGCCACCATGCCTGGGCTTTGACTCTCAAATTAGTAAGGAATTATTAATACAAGGGGCGAAGAAGAGCCAAAATAATCTTGAAAAAGAACAAAGTTGGATAACTCATATTTCCCAATTTTAAAACTTACTACCAAGCTACAGTATGAAAACAATGTGATATTGGCAGATAGGTAGACATGTAGACAAATGGAAAAGAATTGAGAGTCCAGAAATAAACCAGTATATCTATGGCCATTTGATTTTCAGCAACAGTGCCAAGACCACTCAATAAGGAAAGAATAATCTCTTCAACAAGTGATGCTGGCCGGGCTCGGTGGCTCACGTGGTGGCATGCCTGTAGTCCCAGCTACTTGGGAGGCTGAGGCAGGAGGATTGCTTGAGCCCAGGAGTTTGAGGTTGCTGTGAGCTAGGCTGACACCACGGCACTCACTCTAGCCTGGGCAACAAAGCGAGACTCTGTCTCAAAAAAAAAAAAACCAGGTGATACTGCACAAGAACTGGATATCCACATCCAAAAGAACAAAGTGTTACCCTTACCTCACACCATATATAAAAGTTAACTCAAAATGGACCATAAACTTAAAGAGCTAAAACCATAAAACATAGGGATAACTCTTCAGGACCTTGGATTTGACAGTCAATTTTAAAATGTGACACCAAAAGCATAAGCAACAAAAGAAAAATAATAAATTGGACTTGGCTGGGTGCGATGGCTCACGCCTGTAATCATAGCTCTCTGGGAGGCCAAGGCAGGCAGATTGCTTGAGGTCAGGAGTTCGAAACCAGCCTGAGCAAGAGCGAGACCCCATCTCTACTATAAATAGAAAGAAATTAATTGGCCAACTAATACATATAGAAAAAATTAGCCGAGCATGGTGGCGCATGCCTGTAGTCTCAGCTACTGGGAAGGCTGAGGCAGAAGGATTGCTCGAGCCCAGGAGTTTGAGGTTGCTGTGAGCTAGGCTGATGCCAGGGCACTCACTCTAGCCTGGGCAACAAAGCGAGACTCTGTCTCAAAAATAAATAAATAAATAAATTGGACTTAATCAAAATTAAAAACTTAGCTGGTCATGGTGGCACGTGGCTGTAGTCCTAGCTGAGTCAGAAGGCTGAGTCAGGAGGATCACTTGAGCCCAGGAGTTTGAGGCCAGCCTGGGAAACACAGTGAAACCCCCATCTCTAAAAAAAAAGTTTTTTTAAATTAAATACTTGGTGCATCAAAGGACATTGCCAAGGAAGTAAAAAGACAACCTACAGTATGGGAGAAAATATTTGTAAATCATATATCTGATAAGAATCTTATATCCAGAATATATAAATAACTCTTACAATTTAATAAAAAAGACAACCCAATTTTAAAATAGGCAAAAAAGGTGAATAGATAGTTTTCTAAAGAAGATATATAAATTGCCAATGAGCACATGAAAACACAGACGACATCCTTAGTCATTAAGGAAATACAAATCAAAATCACAGCAAGATACCACTTCATACCCACTAAGATGGCCATCACAAAAAAATGGTAAGTGTTGGCCTGAATATGGAGAAATTGGAACCCTCATACATTGCTGCTGGGAATGTAAAATGGTTCAAATGCTATAAAAAAACAGTTTTATGGGCCGGGCGCGGTGGCTCAAGCCTGTAATCCTAGCTCTCTGGGAGGCCGAGGTGGGCGGATCGTTTGAGCTCAGGAGTTCGAGACCAGCCTGAGCAAGAGCGAGACCCCATCTCTACTATAAATAGAAAGAAATTAATTGGCCAACTAAAATATATATAGAAAAAATTAGCCGGGCATGGTGGCGCATGCCCGTAGTTCCAGCTACTTGGGAGGCTGAGGCAGGAGGATTGCTTGAGCCCAGGAGTTTGAGGTTGCTGTGAGCTAGGCTGATGCCACAGCACTCACTCTAGCCTGGGCAATAAAGTGAAACTCTGTCTCAAAAAAAAAAAAAAAAAAAAAACAGTTTTATGGTTCCTGAAAAAGTTTAACATAGAATTATTATATGACCCAGCAATTTCACTCATATAAATATAAAATAATTGAAAACAGTTATGCAAACAAATCTTTGTGCAAAATGTTCATTGTAGCACCATTCATAATAACCAAAAGGTGGAAACAACTCAAATGTCCATTAATGGATGAATGAATAAACAAATTGTGGTATTACATACAATGGAATGAAGTAATGAAGTACTGATTCATGCTACAACTACAACATAGATAAATCTTGAAAACATGCTAAATGAAAGAAGCCGGATATAAAGAATAACATTGTATAATTCCATTTATATAAATATGCAAATTAGGTAAATCCATAGAAATATAAAGATTGGTGGTTGTTAGGGGAGATGGAGAGTAACTGCTTAATTGTAATACAAAATAAAACTTAATATGAAGTTGTTGTTGTTTTTTTTTTCTGAGACAGAGTCTGACTCTGTTGCCCAGGCTAAAGTGCTGTATCATCAGCCTAGCTCACAGCAACCTCAAACTCCTGGGCTCAAGTGATCCTCCTACCTCAGCCTCCCTTGTAGCTGGGACTACAAGCATGTGCCACCATGCCCGGCTAATTTTTTCTGTATATTTTTAGTTGTCCAATTAATTTCTTTCTATTTATAGTAGAGACTGGGTCTCACTCTTGCTCAGGCTGGTTTCGAACTCCTGACCTTGAGCAATCCACCCACCTCGGCCTCCCAGAGTGCTAGGATTACAGGCGTGAGCCACCACGCCTGGCCCAATATGAAGTTTTATTTTGGGGTGACAAAAATGTTTTGGAACTAAGCAGAAGTGATGGTTGCATAATATTATCAATGAGTTGAATGCTACTGAATTGTTCACTTTAAAATGCCTAATTTTATGTTATATGAATTTCACCTCAATAAAAAATTTTTTTTAAAAAAAGTTTATGTTTGGACCGGGCGTGGTGGCTCACACCTGTAATCCTAGCTCTCTGGGAGGCCGAGGCGAGCAGATAGCTCAAGGTCAGGAGTTCGAAACCAGCCTGAGCAAGAGCGAGACCCCGTCTCTACTATAAACAGAAAGAAATTAATTGGCCAAATAATATATATAGAAAAAATTAGCCGGGCATGGTGGCGCATGCCTGTAGTCTCAGCTACTCAGGAGGCTGAGGCAGAAGGATGGCTTGAGCCCAGGAGTTTGAGGTTGCTGTGAGCTAGGCTGATGCCAGGGCACTCACTCTAGCCTGGGCAGCAAAGCAAGACTGTCTCAAAAAAAAAAAAAGTTTATTTAACAAAAAGTTTAATATGAAAATGTACATGACCTGATTTTGACATCATAGTAAAACAGGCCCTTTGGGGAGGGGACATGGATTTCTCTGCTCAACAGCCATTATTTATACTCGTTCCAAGGCTTCTAACATGATAATATTTCCTTGTATTACCACCATTCCGATATTGTTCTGTTGCCCACTAGTTGCTATCTCCACACATTCATCTATCACAAGATTCATAAAGGGATCAAATCCCCATAATATTCCTTGGACATGTCTGCCACATTTAATTTCAATGATAACTTCTTGTCCATACATTTTTTCAACTCAGGAGGGTGAGCTTTGCTCATGGTATCTACTCCGAGGAATCAGAGACGACTAGAAATGGAATTCCCAGCCTCCCTCACGCTCCCGCGGTGGCCTGAAGCTCTTAATTTTAATGTACTCCAGGTTATCAATTTTTTCCTTTATCCTGGGCACTCTTTGTGAATGCTGTGTCTATGCTAAGGTCATGAAGATAGTCTCTTGTATTTTCTTTCTTTCTTTTTTTTTTTTTTTGAGACAGAGTTTCACTTTATTGCCCAGGCTAGAGTGAGTGCCGTGGCGTCAGCCTAGCTCACAGCAACCTCAAACTCCTGGGCTCAAGCAATCCTCCTGCCTCAGCCTCCCGAGTAGCTGGGACTACAGGCATGTACCACCATGCCCGGCTAATTTTTTCTATATATATTTTAGTTGGCCAATTAATTTCTTTCTGTTTATAGTAGAGATGGGGTCTCGCTCTTGCTCAGGCTGGTCTCGAACTCCTGAGCTCAAACGATCCGCCCACCTCGGCCTCGGAGAGCTAGGATTACAGGCTTGAGCCACCGCACCTGGCCAGTCTCTTGTATTTTCTTCTAGAAACTTTATTTTTTACCATTTATAATTATATCTACAATTTACCTGGAATTGATTTTTTTATATATGGTATTAGGAAGGGGTCAAGTATTATTTTTTCCATATGTGGCTCAGCACTATTTATTGAAAAGATCATAATTTCCTCCACTGAACTGCAGAGTTACCGTCATCATAAATCAGGTGATTGTTTATGAACTCTGTTTCTAGACTATCTATTCTGTTCCATGGGTTGATTTGTCTATTCTTTTGCCAATACACCAGTGGTTTAATTATTACTTATATATGGGCTAATTTTTCTATTTTTGTAGAGATGGGATATCGCTCTTGCTCAGGCTGGTCTTGAACTCCTGAGCTCTAAACGATCCACTCACCTCCCGGCCTCCCAGAGTGCTAGGATTACAGGCGTGAGCCACTGCACCCAGCTTGTTAGTAAGTTTTTAAAATCAGGCCAGGCTGGGTGTGGTGGCTCACGACTGTGTACTAGGGAATATGGCTCCCTAGTATAAAGAGTATTTTGCACCTGTAATGGTAGCACTCTGGGAGGCTGAGGTGGGAGGGTCATTTGAGCTCAGGAGTTTGAGACCAGCCTGAGCAAGAGCGAGACCCCGTCTCTACTAAAAATAGAAAGAAATAAGCTGGACAACTAAAAAAATATATAGAAAAAATTAGCCGGGCATGGTGGCGCATGCCTGTAGTCCCAGCTACTCGGGAGGCTGAAGCAGGATTGCTTGAGCCCAGGAGTTTGAGGTTGCTGTGAGCTAGGCTGACACCACAGCACTTTAGCCTGGGCAACAGAGTGAGACTCTGTCTCAAAAAAAAAAAAAAAAAAGAAAAGAGAATCACGCTGGCATGGTGGCTCAAAAGAAATTGTTTTTCTTCAATAGATTTAGGACCATTTAGGATTTTCTATTACTTATTGGGTAAGTTTAGGTAAGTTTTATTTTCCTAAGAGTGTGTTTATTTCAACCAAATTTTCAAATTTATTTGTTTGTTTTTTTCTCCTCCTCCTCCTATTTTGTTTTTTTGCTTTTTTTAGAGACAAGAATCTAGCTCTGTCACCCAGGTTAGAGTGCAGTGACATCATCACAGCTCACTGTAACCTCAAACTCCTGGGTTTAAGCAATCCTCTTGCCTCACCCTTCCAAGTAGCTGTGACTATAGGCACGTCCCATTATGCCTGGCAAATTTTTAAATTTTGGCCGGGCGCGGTGGCTCAAGCGTGTAATCCTAGCTCTCTGGGAGGCCGAGGTGGCCGGATCATTTGAGCTCAGGAGTTCGAGACCAGCCTGAGCAAGAGCGAGACCCCATCTCTACTATAAATAGAAAGAAATTAATTGGCCAACTAATATATATAGAAAAAAAAAATTAGCCAGGCATGGTGGCGCATGCCTGTAGTCCCAGCTACTTGGGAGGCTGAGGCAGCAGGATTGCTTGAGCCCAGGAGTTTGAGGTTGCTGTGAGCTAAGCTGACGCCACGGCACTCACTCTAGCC